>PVIY010056405.1:0-13319 GCA_004026745.1 Myrmecophaga tridactyla | reverse complement strand
CCTAAATGTTGAACAATAGGGAATTGCTGAATAATTTATGATTCCTCTCTATAAAGAACATTTTTTGCCATTAAAATCCATGTTTTCTAAGAATTTTAGCAATATGGGAAAATTTTTGTGTAATAATATTAAGTGAAAAAATACACAAAACAGAACATATGCATCACCCACATTTGGTGTACAGGAAAGCAGTGGAACGAAATACAATCAAAGTGTTCGCAGCCAGGGAATTATGGGTAATTCCTTTTTTTCTCCCTTATCATTTTCTGTATTTTCTAGATATGTATTATTTTACAGTTAGGACAAGGTAGTTTATGCTCAAAGTGATATGAGCAAGTGACAGTAAACTCAAATTCAAGGAGAATGGCTGGGAATGTACCTAGATTTGCCTTTCAGGCTTTGTGGCTGTAGCCTTGTTCTCTACAGCCTCTGAGTTCGTTAAGGGAGACATGCAGGGATGAAAAGCAAAGAGAGAGAGAGCAAGAGAGTGAGTCTATATATCTTATTTGATTTATTAAAGTGTTCATGGCAAGTTTGTGGGGTGGGGCAATTTGGAGGCTGTGGTAGTCAGTATCCCATTCCCCATATCCTGGGAATCTTTTCTTGTTGTTACACTAAAGTAATGCTTGTCAAGGAAGTCAGGGAAGAGATAAAGAGTGTTTTTCTGGGACAACATGAGCTCTTTGAGTATATGCACTTTCTAACAGAAAGGCTGCTCACACCAGCAATTCATAATCATCACTTCTGTTCCTAAGAGTCTTTAATGGCCCTTCAGGGTATCTTACCCATCTGAGGCACAATGGGGCAGGCAGTGTCTCAGTGTTTGTGAGCTAGGTGAGACTGATAAGGATTGAATGAGGAGAAGGGGAGGCTCAGATCTCTGCCAAGAAATCAACTGGGTGGCCTAAGAAATCAACCTGGTTATAATAAATGCTTCAAGAAGATGATCAAGGAACTCTTTGCATAAAAACAGTTGTTCCCACTTGTATCACTTTTTTTCTCCAGTTCATTAAGGTTCATTGCATTCATTGTTTTATTTGATCCTAACCACCATTCTGTGAGAGAGGCACTGTTTCTCTATTTTGCATATGGGAAAACTGAGGCTCAACAAGATTTGCCCAAAGTTTCTCTTTGCTAATAAAAGCCAGAGAGCTGGAACCCAAGACTTCTGATTTCTCTTTCTTGGATGACATGCTTCAGCCCTAACAGACACATTCTAACACAAGAATGCACTCAAATAATACTAAAAAGTCAAAAGAAAAATGAAAATTTATCAATCTACTGAAAGTTTTATTCACATGAGCTTAACTAATATTTCCCCTTTTCAAATTAGTTTTAATTTTTCAACCCACATTGTTGATGTAAGGAAGACACAACTACAGACAGGCCCAGAGCACCTCCCCTGGGCTTTAATGCTGTCTGCATGCTGAGTTGACAAGGTATGGGAGCATGGGGTCAGTGGAAGTTCCCTGAGCTGACCTGTTTGCCAAAGGCAGTGCTGAAGGATGGACCATGTGGCTTAGGTGTCCTGGGCCTGTCACAGTGAAAGGACGTCTCTGGAGGGAGAGGGGCTAGAGTCTGGGCTGGGCACCTTGGACTCAGATGGGTTCCTTTCCACATGACATTTCACTAGAGGAGAGCACAGTTGACATGGCCTCCAGATGAGCCCACTGGACCAGCCCACTCTTTGATCCAACTCCTTGATCCATCTCCATCTTGGGTCTTGCCCTTCCACTGTATCTTTCTGTCTCATTGGTGTGCAGTTGCCTGACACCTTGGGAACAGCAGAGGAGCAAATCAGGCAGAGAAAGAAGTCCTTCTGGTGGCCTGAGGTCAGGAATTGTACCAGTTCTGAAGCACTGAACATGTCCATATCTAGGCAGCATCAAGATGATACCTCTTCCTGAAGACAGGCTGCTGGCAGTCAGGGCCTCCTCTGTCACATGGGAAGGTACATTGGTGTCTGCTGGTTCCTCCCTTCTCTTCTAGATTTTGTTGCTTCCAGTTTCTGGCTTCAGTGGCTTCCTCTTTGATTTTTGTGGCTTTCTCTTTCATCTTCTGTGTCTTTCTCCCATAGTATCCTTTTTATTTCTGCAGGGTAGGTAGTAATGTCTGCCCTTTCATTTCTGATACTGGTTTTTTTGCATCCACTTTCTTTTTACTTTGTCAGTATAGCTAAAGGTTTGCCTTTTAAAAATCTTTTCAAAGAGACGTCTTTTGGTTTAGTTGATTCTCTATATTGTGCTTTTATTTCCTATTTTAATTATCTCCACTCTAATATTTTTATTTCCTTCTCTCTGCTTACTTTGGATTTAGTTTGTTTTACTATTTCCAGGCCCTGCAGTTGTGAGAATTGGTCTGAGACTGAAGATCTTTCTTTTTGTTTAATGTAAGCATTCAGAGCTATAAATTTCCCTCTAAGCACTGCCTTTGCTGCATAAGTTTTGGTATTCTGTGTTTTCATTTTCATATGCCTGAATATACTTCCTAATTTCCTATGTGGTTTCTTCTTTGACCAGTTGGTGGTTTAAGAGTGTGATATTTAATTTGAACATCTCTGTGAGTTTTCTAGGTCTCCTAATGTTATTGATTTCCAGCTTCATACTATTATAGTTGGAGAAGACTCACTTATGGTTTCTATATTTAAAAATTTATGTAAACTTAATTTGTGATCTAACATTTTCTACCCTGCAGAATAAACTGTGGGTACTAGAAAATATTGTGTTTGTGTTGCTGTTGAGTGAAATGCTCTGTTAGGTCTAGTTGGTGTATAGTCTTAACTCTTCTCCTTCCTTACTGATTTTCTATTTAGATGTTCTATCCATTATTGGAAGTGGTGAGTTTAAGTTTTCTACTACTAATGTAGGACTATCTAATTATCCCTTTAAATATGTCAGTATGGTAGGACCTTGTTTTATAGAAGCTCAACACACATGAACTAAATTATGTGATTAGCACCTAAAAAAAATAAAGACAGAGAATTAAGATTCAAAAATTATTTCTATGTTTAATTTTGTTTACTTGTTTCTGGAGTGTTTATTTGCCTTACTTATAAAAAAACATGGCATAGATATGTTTGATTAAGAAATACTTGTTAAATAATGGGGTTCACTATTATGTACACCATATATAGAGCCTGGGAGTGCAGCAGTGGTGAGGCACAGTGCAGGTAAGGGGACAGAATGGTGACCCAGCCAGGGTCTCCAGGAAACATACACACCCACCTTACTGGTGTCAGGTACCTTCCTGGCCTCCCATTGACCACCAGGATTTTCTTTCCTCTGGTGGAGAGACCTTGGGTGATACAGGTTGCTGGGGCACACCGGTAAGAATTAAAATGAAAAAAAAACTATTTCTGTGATTTATTTGTTTACCTACTGTTACTAGAGTGTTTATCTGCCTTATTTATTTAAAAACTGTGTGATAGATATGTTTGTATAAGAAATACTTATTAAATAATGGGGTTCACTATTGTGCATGAGTTTAGGATGGGCCACAGTGTATTTGGGCTGGCCATGGTGGCTCAGCAGGCAGAGTTCTCACCTGCCATGCCAGAGACCCAGGTTCGATTCCTGGTGCCTGCCCATGCAAAAATAAATTAATTAATTAAAAAAATTTATGTGCAAGTTTCAACTTAGGCATAGGGTCTTGGAATGTATTGGTCACATAAAATGGGATCCTACTGTATTTATTTCATGTATTTTGGGGCTCTGCCATTAGGTGAATTTATTTTTATAATTGTTATGTCTTCTAGTTGAATTATCCCCTTTATCAGTGCATAGCGTCCTTCTTTGTATCTTGTAACAGTTTTTCACTTAAGGAATACTATATCTGACATTAGAATAGCTCCCCCTGCAATAAACAAATGAAAATATGTTTTAATACAACTAGTAAGCACAGAAATGTAAATAAACAATTAACCTTTTACTTATAGTAAATACATGAATATTTTTTCATGAATACCAAAGATAAAGAATCTTAAATACAACATGAGAGAAGCAAGCATCACACAGAAATGAAACAGCGCTTATAAAAGGAATTTATTAATTACAAATTTACAGTTCTAAAGCCATAAAAAATGTCTAAACTAAGGCATCTCGATAAACATACCTTGACTCAAGGAAGGCTGATGTCTGTCACATGAGAAGGCACGTGGCTGGCATCTGCTGGTCCTTGTTGCTGGTTCCATTGCTTCCAGCTTCTGATGCCAGTGATTTCCTCTCTAAGCATCAGTGGGCCTTCATTTAGCTCCTTCAGGACACAACTCTGGGTTCTGGCTTGCTTAGCATCTCATGAAAAGGTCCATGGTGCTGTGAGCTGGGCTCTGCATTTCCAAATGTCCATGTCTAGGTGCCTACTCTGTTGGCTCTCCAGGCATCTTTAAATGTTTGCATCTCTGTCAGCTCTGAAGCTACTGTTCTCTAAGTGCCTGATTCCTCCAAAATGTTGCCCCTTTTAGAGGACTCCAGTAAACTAATCAAGACCTACTTTGAATGGGTGGAGTCATATCTCCATCTAATCAAGAGGTCACACCCATAATTAGGTATTTCACATCTCCGTGGAAACAGTCCAGTCAAAAAGGTCACATCCACAACTGGGTGTGTCAGATCCATGGAAACAATCCAGTCACCCTAAACAATAGGTCTGCCCCTACAAGATTGGATTAGGAATGAAAACATGGCTTTTCTGGGGTATGTAACAATTTCAAACCAGCATAGTATGTTTATCACAGCATTTAGGAAAATACAGAAGAATACAAAGAATCACTCAGTCACCATGCACAGATAATTACCATTTGGGTGTATAAATCCCTAGTCCGTTCAATTCATGCTCAAATATAGACACTGTTTTGATTATTTGGTTAAGATGAACTTCCAGAGTTATTATTGCTGGCTCTAATGATATGCATGTTTTTAAGGCATATGTTACATATAATCCTCAACAAAGATAATTTACACTTTAGCTAGCAATAAGTATTTGAAAGTGCCTCTTTTCCAAATCCATTGCCAACCCTTCATATTATAACTTTAAAAATATTTTAACAATCTGGAAGGGAAGTAAAAGGTTAATTGTTTATTTACATTTCTGTGCTTACTAGTTGTATTAAAACATATTTTCATTTGTTTATTGGCCATTTGTTTTTCTTCTTTGGTGGATTGCCCTATAATGGCCCTCCTTCCTTTTATTTGTAAATGTTCTGGAACAATAATAATCATAGCTAAAATAATTATAAATTATAAACATAAATGCCAGGTTTTAGACGGTAGCCGACTGAGAAATCAGCGAAACTGAGTCCGAGTTTAAAAAGTTTACTGTCCCGGGGCGAGGTTCCCGGGTCCGGGTGCTCAGGGTGTGGGCCAGGGAAGTCACACCCCCCCCCAAGAGCAGTGGGGCTAGATATAGGCTAGCTAGTGGGGGTGCTGACGATGCCTACGGGGCCTCCTGTGGTAGGTTAGTTTTGCGCGCTTTAGGGCCGGGGGCATAGCTACGGGCCATGTGCAGTGGGCATAGCTACGGGCGGTGTGCAGTGGGCATAGCTACGGGCCGTGTGCAGTGAGCGTAGCTATGGGCCGTGTGCAGTGGGGGTCCTTTGTTTGTCAGGGCAGGTCCTGACTGGCTGAGTTTGAACAGCTGTATGCCTGGATGTTCACGGGTTTTAATTCTGGTGGGGGCCTTCCAGCCAGAGCTACCGGGCCAGGCCTTACAATTATTATACACTAAATACTAAATGCCATTCACCGTGTTAAATATTAACTTATTCCACTTAATCCTTAGTGAAATCCAGTAAAATTTGTATTACTAGTAGTAGTGTTACCAGTATGACTACTAATAGCATTAATAATAATAGAATAAGAGTAGCTGCTCCTGCTGCAACAACAGCCATGTAGGATTTTGTAGAAAATCCTGCAAGATTAGGAATGTCCTCATTTCTGTTCTTTAATTTCAGATGTTGGTGTGGTTTTTTTCCTTCTTTAAGCATTTTTATAGCCATAATTATAAATTATTGGTACAAAATTGTGCCATCTGTCTCCTTCACTTTTGTCACCATTTCCTTGAAATATCTGAAAATTTCAGTGTTAGCTAGAGAATAATAATAATCATGTAAAGCAAAGGCATACTTTATTTTTAATTTTTTTTTCTTTATTTTTGGGTGCATAGTCCAGGAATTGAACCTGGGTCTCCTGCATATAAGGTGATCATTCTACCATTGAACCATCATACTTTATTTTAAAATAATAACTAATAATTCTCAGAGGGTTTAAATATATTTACTGAACTGTTATATATATTTTTCATGTCTTTAAATCAAATTATTTTCTCCCTTTTCACTCTCCAAATCAAAATCCATCTCAATAGACTGACATTTCTTAGGCCATTAACCCCTCTTTTAGAATCATACTTTTAAGTAATTTTTCCCCTTTAAACCTATAATTTTTTGAATTTCATAGTTTTATCTTCGTTTAGTCCTTTCTTCATTTTTAAATCACTGCTTTCATTGTGGTTATTTTAGAATCAGGAGGGAAAAACAATATAATAGGAAAAATCAGTTTTTTAGAAATGTGCTCTTAACATGGGATTAAAATATTTTAATAAGTTAATTCATTTTGGAAGTGATGTTATGTAAACCTTTTTGGAAATTATTCATAATAATATTTTAAGTATCTAAAAATAATTTAAGCTTATTTTGAATGAAGATAATAGAAGCAATAACACGTCTGCTTTAGAAAACATAGATATACTTTAGTAAAATGTTTTATAAATTTGGGAGGGTTTTTTTTAACTGATTTTCCTAACAATTCCAATTTTGGGGAAAAAAAAATTTCTTTTTAGATTGAGGCCAGGTATGATAGAGCAATAACCTCAACTCAATGTTCTGTCAGAGATATAACCTAGAACCCAAGTAGTAAGGAATCCTATTTCAAATTGTGGGTAGTCAGCAGGAAGTTGGCTAAACCAAGGGTGAGAGGGAATAATGGACAGACACAAAGACATGATATTTTATGGATATGACATGTTGAGTGTCATTTGGAAGCCCGAGGAAGCTGAATCAAGTGGTATTGACAGAAAGACATGGCATCTTCAAGTACCATTACATCTCTTTCAGTGCCATGCAGGAGTTTGGGGCACCTCAATTAATTTGTACTAGGTAAATTGTCCTGGGTCAGGAAACATAGGAGAATATTATGGATAATTTGTGCCAATAAATTTTAAAGGAAATGACAAAATTCCTAAAAAATACCTGGCCAAAGAAGAAATATAAAACATAGTAGTCCTGTAACTATCAAAACAATTCAGAGTCGGAATGACATTAAAAATCAATGTAAATTTACCAGATTAGCAGAAAAGAGGAGAGAAAATAATCTCAGTAGATGAAGAAAAGGCATTTGATGAAGTTTAATATCCAAGTATCATCAAAACTCTTAGCAACCTAGGAATAAAAGGTGTGCTGGTTTAAAGTTATTATGCACCCCAGAAGAGCCGTATTTTAATCCTGATTCAATCTTGTGGAGGTAGTGGTTTCTTTTAATCCTGATCTAATATTTTAAATGGAAACTTTTGATTAGATTATCTCCATGGATATGTGATATGCCCAACTGTGGGTGTGATCTTTGCATAGATGATGTGTGACTCCACCCATTCCAGATGGATCTTAATTAGTTTACTGGAATCCTTTAAAAGAGGAAACATTTTGGAGAGAGCCAGAAGCAACAAACACAACAGAGCTTACAGAAACTTCAGAGCAGATCTAACACAGATGCCGACACATGGAGAACAGAGACACGGATGTTTATAGATGCTTGGAGCCTAGAAGGCATCACCATGAAATGTTAAGCAAACCGGAACCTGAAGAGAGCTAAGGGAAGCTAAGAGATGAAAATCAGCCCCAGAGAAGCAAAGTGAGGAACCCCATGGAACAGAGGCTGAAAGCAACAGAGCTCAGGAGCAAGGGACCAGTACATGCCAGCCACATAACTGCCCAGCTGACAGAGGTGTTCCTGACTCATTGGCCTTCTTTGAATTAAGCTATCTTTCCCTGGCTGCCTTAGTCTGGACATTTTCATGGCCTTAGAACTGTAAACTTGCAATTTATTAAATTCCCCTTTTTAAAAGGCATTCCAGTTTGGGTATATTGCATTCCAACACCTTGAAAACTAACACAGAAGGGAATTTCCTTAATGTGTTAATGGATATCTTCAAAATAACTTAGCAACATGTACTTACTAGTGAAATTTTTGAAAATTCCTTTTCAGATTAGGAATAATACAAGGTGTCCACTGTTACAAGTTCTATTTAACATTGTACTGTCTTGAGAAGTGTTATAAGGAAGAAAAAAAAAGAAAATAATTGGAAAGGAAATAAAGTAACTTAATATGTTAAGGAACTAGAAAAAGAAAAAGTAAAACCAAAGATAGCAGAGGGAAAGAAAGAATTAAGACGAAGTTCCAACACAGCTCTTGCAGGGCTGGGGTCGGGGCACCCCCAGGACCAAAGAACACACTAGGTATAGTAAGACATGACTTTTATTAGGACCTACGAACAGGAGAAGAAGTGACAACAATCTGGAAAATGGGAGTGAGTGCCCCACAAAGGTAGGGAGTGCAAGGGACAGCTTATGAGGGCTTAGGACAAGAACATTTCATAGTGTATGAGAACAGAATTTCATCAGGGTCTCATGATGCAGTAGTTTGAGATTTGTTATCAAGAGTGATCAGAGGGAAGGAGTTTTAATGCTTTATAAGATAAGTGGTTTATGATACTGTCTGTTCATTCTTTTTTCCTTGAGAAGATCTGTGGACATTTAACTTCTGTCCCAGTCATATAGGCAGCTACGTGCAATAACTCTCAATATGGAGGGGGAGCCTGGCCCTGGATCTCCACAACTAGAGCAAATTTTAAAAAAAAATAGAGAATAGGAAAACAATTCATAGAATACACAAAACAAAAATTTCCTTCTTTGAAAAAAATTAAATTGACAAACTTCTCACAAGTCTGTCAAAGAAAAAAGGTAAAATATGTAAATCATTAAAATCAGAAATGAGAATGTTGATACTATGACAGACCTTACAGAAGTGAAAAGTGTTATAAGAGAATACTGTAACTAATTATATGCCAATTAGATAATCTAGAAGAAATGGAGAAATTCCTAGAAATACACAAATTACCTAAATTACCTCAAGAAGAAATAGAAAGCCTTAACAAGCCTCTATCAAGTATAGAGATTGAACTGATAATGACAAACCATCCACCAAAGTCCATGACCAGATGTCTTTATGATAAATTCTACCACACAATTAAATAAATCATTCTCAAAATCTTCTAAAGAATTTAAGAGGAGGGAATATTTCATAATTCATTCTATGAAGACAGCATTACCCTTGTACTGAAGCTGCTGAAGATATAAAATTTAAAAAATTACAGACCAATTTCCGTTATGAACAGTGGTATAAATCCTTAACAAAATGCTAGCAAACTGATACCAGTGTCACATTAAAATGATTATATATCAGGACCAAAGAAAAGGATTTAAATAAAAGTTTATTTTATTCCATGAATGCAAGGGGGATTCAACAAATGAAAATCAACCAATGTAATACACCCATAAATAGAACAAACAAACAAAAAAAACCACATGATGATCTGAATAGATACAGAAAAGGCATATAACAAAATCCAGCACATTTTTTTAATTAAGGCCCTAAGAAATCCAGGATTCAAAGGGAATTTTCACAAAATAATAAAGGACATTTATTAAAATCCTGCAGCTAACATCATACCAATGTTGGAAAACTTAAATCTTTCCTTTAAGATGAGGAACAAGTCATGGACTCCTGTTTGCATGATGCTATTCAATATTGCACTAAAAGTTCTAGCCAAAAAAATCAGTCAAAAATAATTTTTTAATTAAAAAAAATCAGTCAATAAAAACAAAAGGTATCCAAATTTGAAAGGAAGTACTCTCTCTCTAGATGACATGATTTTACCTACAGATAATCCAAAAGAATCCACAAGAAAACAATTAGAGCTATTAATGAGTTCAGCAAAGAACTGGTTTACAATACCAAAATGCAAAAATCAGTGGTGTCCCTATATACTAGGAGGGAACAATCTGAAAAGGAAATTAGGAGAATAACTCCATTTATAATAGCACAAAAATAATAAAATATTTAGGAATAACTTTAACCCAGGATATAAAATACTTGTAGACTGAAAACTACCAGACATGGCTGAAGGAAATTAAAGACTTAAATGGCGAGTCATCCCTTGTTCTTGGAGCTTAAAAGTTAATGTTGCTTCTCTGTTATTATTACTTTAAGTAATTTGTAGATTCAGTGCAATACCTATTGACATTTCAAGAGCTATTTTTTTTCAAGAATTGGAAGAAACAGCCCTCAAATTCATATGGAAGTGCAAATCGCCAAAACAATTTTGAAAAAGAGCAAAGTTGGAGGACTCATACTTAGTCAAATTCAAATTGTAATACAAAGCTACAATAATTTAAGAAACAGTGTGGTACTGACATAAAGATCAATGGATCAGAATTGTAGATCCAGAAATAGCCCATACATCTATGGCCAATTGGTTTTTAAAAGGGTGCTAAGTGCAATGTGGAATGAGGCTAGTGAAAGAATTTAGATCCCTACCTTACACCATGGGCAAAAAATAACTCAAAATGGATTAAGGACCTAAATATAAGTGCTAAAATCAAAAGCATCTTAGAATACACCATAAGGAATTTATTTTTTCTTCATTCTGTTAATGTGGTTATATTTACCAATAACTCCATCTGGTCCTGGAATTTCCTTTTTACCAGGTTTTAGGGAATTTATCCATTGCATCTAGTTTATCTGATTTGTTGGCATATCATTGTTCATATTATGCTCTTATAATCCTTTTTATTTTGGTGGAGTCAGTTGTAATATCCCCCCCTTCATTTCTGATTTTAGTCATTTGCATTCTTACCATTTTTTCTTTGTCAGCATAGTCTAAAGGTTTGTCAATTTTATTGTTTTTTTCAAAGAGCCAAATTTTGCTTTATGGATTTTCTTTGTTTGTTTAAAGTTTGCTGTTTCATTTATCTCTGCCTGTATTTGCTAGGGTTCTCTAGAAAAACAGAATCAGCAGGAAATATCCATAGATATAAAATTTATAAAAGTGTCTCATGTAACCATGGGAACGTAGAGTCCAAAGTCCATAGGGCAGGGTGTGAAGCTGATGACTCTGATGAAGGGTCTGGACCAACTCCACAGGAGAGGCTCGCCGGCCAAAGCAGGAAGAGATACTGTCTCTTCTGAATCTTAAACGTCTTCTAGTGATTAGATTAAATATCATTCATTACATAAGACATTCCCCTTGGCTGATTACAAATGCAATCAGCTATGGATGTAGCCAAAGTGATCACGATTTAATTCTATGAAATGTCCTCATAGAAACAGACAGGCCAGCACTTGCCCAACCAAGCAAATGGGCACTAGCACCTGGCCAAGTTAACACATGAAGCTGACCATGACAGTCCACCCCTTGTCAATTTGGCAGTTATACAAATCACCTTTAACCATACTTAATCTCTAAATAGAAAACAATAAAAAACACATTTTTTTCCTCACTAACAATACACAACTGTCCCACGTACAACCGGAAGCCCATTAAATCTCCCCAGAATAGGGTGCAAGGTCTTGGGTAATATACATTCTTTTTTTAAAATTTATTTATTAATTAAAAAATTAAGAAACCAAATAAAACATCAACATATATAATCAGTAATTCACAATATCATCACTTAGTTGCATATTCATCATTTCTTAGAACATTTGCATTAATTCAGAAAAAGAAATAAAAAGAACACAGGAAAGAAAAAAAAAGATTATACCTACCATACTCCTTACCCCTTGCTTTCATTGATCACTAGCATTTCAAACTAAATTTATTTTAGCATTTGTTCCCCCTATTATCTATTTTTATTCCATATGTTCTACTCCTTTGTTGACAAGGTAGATAAAAGGAGCATCAGACACAAGGTTTTCACATTCACAGAGTCTCACTGTGACAGCTGTATCATTATTCAATCATCCTCAAGAAACATGGCTACTGGAACACAGCTCTACATTTTCAGGCAGTTCCTTCCAGCCTCTCCATTACATCTTGAATAACAAGATGATATCTACTTGATGCATACAAATAACCTCCAGGATAACCTCTCAACTCTGTTTGGAATCTCTCAGCCATTGACACTTTGTCTCATTTCATTCTTCCCCCTTTTGGTTGAGAAGGTTTTCTCAATCCCTTGATGCTAAGTCTCAGCTCATTCTAGGGTTTTTCTTGATCCCTTGATGCTGAGTCTCAGCTCATTCCAAGATCTCTGTCCCAAGTTGCCAGGAAGGTCCACACCCCTGGGAGTCATGTTCCACATAGAGAGGGGGAGGGTGGTGAGACTGCTCATCATGTTGGCTGGAGAGAGGCCACATCTGAGCAACAAAAGAGGCTCTCTTGGGGGTGACTCTTAGGCCTAAATTTTAAGTAGACTTGACCTATCCTTTGTTGGGTTAAGTTTCATATGAACAACCCCCAAGACTGGGGGCTCAGCCTATAGCTTTGGTTGTCCACACTGCTTGTGAGAATATCAAGAATTCAACTTGGGGAAGTTGAATTTCTCCTCATTCTCACCATTCCCCGAAGGGGGCTTTGCAAATACTTTTCCACTCACTGATCAAATCACTCTGGAATTCATCGGGGCATCACTCTGGACAAACCAACAAAATCTCATGTCCTACCTGAGATTCCAAGTACTTATGGCATTCAATCAAACTATCTACATAAGTTATATTAGGAAATGCACTAGTCAAAATATAAATTTTGTAACGAACATTTTTTGTTTTAGTCTCACACATAAGGTGACATTTTAAAATATTAATTACCATCTATTTTCAGCACCCTGCAATAATGACATTCCTTTGTTCTTCCTCATGCAAAAACATTTTTAAAATTTGTACATTGTACATTTCACTATTATTATGCATTCTAGGCATTCCTAGATTGTACCATCTCAATCTTTAACATCTATCTTTCTTTCTGATTTCATTTATGTCCCCAGCCCTCCTCCCTCTATCATTCTCACATGCAGCTTCATTCAGTGTTTTAACATAATTGTATTACAGTGAGGTAGTATTGTGCTATCCATTTCTGAGTTTTTGTATCCAGTCCTGTTGCACAGTCTGTATCCCTTCAGCTCCAATTACGCAATATCTTACCTTATTTCTATCTTCTGATGGTCTCTGTTCCCAACGAAATATTCCAAGTTTATTCACTAATGTCAGTGAGAC
>PVIY010056404.1:0-13323 GCA_004026745.1 Myrmecophaga tridactyla | reverse complement strand
ATGGAGGCCGGTCCTTCTTTATGGCTCTTCATTGGCTCCTCAGGACCAGGGTCTCCAGACCTCCATTACTGCCCAATTCTAGGGACATCAACTCCTCCTTTCCTTCTTTCCCTTTCCCTAACACCCACAGACTCTGTGTTTCCCTCCCCTCCCTTTTACAAAGGCTAGGAATGGAATTGCTTTCTTCCAGCAACTTCTCTGTGGTATGGACAATGTCTGGACAAGGGAGCACGAAGACTATCTCTGATGGGATAGGGAGAGCACAAATGCCTTTCACTGCCATCCTCTCCGCACTCTAGTACCCTAGTACAGGGAAGAGTACCCCAGTACTCCACGTCAGCTGCCAGCTGCTCTCTGACCTCTCAGCAAAATCTCTGATCCAGAGCAATCATTTACTTTGGTGTACTGTTAAAGTCACTCCCTTGCAAATGATTTTAATTCCCACTTCTTCATACTTGCGTGACAATAAAGCAAAACAAAAATAAACAGAGAGAAATACTAACTCCCCCAGCTTGCCTCTTAAAGGCAAAATCTGCCCAATCCACACCAACACCAGAACCGCAGAATGCTTCTGGGGAAATGCACAACCATGCCAACCCATCTTATGTACCCATCTCAAGTGGACCTGTGAGCCTATGGTACTTCCCGAGAATGTTTGCTTTCCTAACTTCCTAAACAGTTCTTTCACAATTTCCCTCTC
This sequence comes from Myrmecophaga tridactyla, assembly GCA_004026745.1. Classification (NCBI taxonomy): domain Eukaryota; kingdom Metazoa; phylum Chordata; class Mammalia; order Pilosa; family Myrmecophagidae; genus Myrmecophaga; species Myrmecophaga tridactyla. Next base: position 12,623 of record PVIY010056404.1, on the reverse strand, counting down.
CTCACACTTCCCACACAAACCTGGCCCTGAGCACGCAAACATCTCCACCCTTCTGCTGATAACCTGCTCCAGATTCCTGTGAGAAAAAGGAAGTAGCCAGGGACAACTCCAACAGCTTTCTCCTCCCAAATCTGCAAGGCACCTGCGCTCACTCTCTTGGCCTTCCTTCCTGCAACTGAGGTGATCCCATGTGTTCTGGACCCTGGGCTTTCTCTCCTTTCCCAAGGACTTAACTCTTGGAATTATCTTCTCTTTCTCTTCTTCAACACTGATTCCTCCCTCTTTCCTGTCAGCACCCAAATATTATCTAGTTTCTTTAATCTTAAGAAAACCAAGTCCTGTTTGGACCACCTAGCTCCCTCCAGCTGTTGTTCAATTTCTCTACTCCCCTTTTCGGAAGAGTGGCCCATGAGGTCCCTGCTTGAACCCATTTAACCAGTCACCCTATTCACAGGCACCCCACACTCTGTGGAGACTGCTCCGGCCAAAGCCATCAATGACTTCAGGTCTCCAAATCCAACTGGCGCTGCTCTGGTCTTCTCAAATGTGACCTCTGAGCAGTACTGCACAGTTGACAACTTCCTTTTCTGGCCTTTGCTGACATTACTTTCTTGATGCCACCTGCCTCTGCCCTTTCCCACTTCCCTGCCTCCTTAACTGGCATCACTATTCTTCTTGACCCTACAGATTGGAATCCCCTGGAGATGAGTACCAGGCCATTCCTGTCTCCTTCACTCCTCTTAGATGATGTCATCCATTCTTATGTTTTTTTGTTGTTGTTGTTGTTTTTTTGTGTGTGTGTGTGTGGCATGGGCAGTCTCCGGGAATCAAACCTGGGTCTCCAGCATGGAAGGTGAGAAGTCTGCCACTTAGCCACCATTGTACCACCCCATTCCTATGGTTTTAAACACCAGCTTTTTCTCTATTCCTTGAACTATCCAAGTTCATCCCCTCTTTAGGGCTTTTGAACTATCTGGTTCTTCTGTCTGGAATATTGTTTCCCCTGGGTTCTAGTTTGCAAGCTGCTGGAATGCAATATACCAGAAATGGAATGGCTTTTTAAAAGAGGAATTTATTAAGTTGCAAGTGTACAGTTCTAAGACTGTGAAAATTGTCCATATTATGGCAAGGCTATAAGAATCTAATCTAAGGCTTCCAGGGAAAGAGACCTTGGTTCAAGAAGGCTGATGACATTCAGGGTTTCTCTTTCATCTGTAAAGGCCCATGCCAATGTCTACTAGCTTTCTCTTCAACGGCTTCCCCGGGGCTCTGTCCTTTCTGTTGGTTCTAGTGGGTCTTGTGCCTCTGGCAGCTCTGAAGCTTTTCCAAAATGGCTCCCTCTTAAAGGGCTCCAGTAAGCCACTCCACCTTGAATGGGTGGAGACACATCTCCATGGAAACCATCTAATCAAAAGTTTGAACCCACAATTGGGTGGGTCACATCTCCATGGAAACAATAAAAATAACTCCCACCCAGCAATAGTGAATGAGGATTAAAGAACTTGGCTTTTCTGGGGTATACACAAATGCAAACTGATACACCCTGGTATTTCTTTTTACTCAGATCTTAAATTAAATGTCCCCTTCAAAACAAAGTCATCCCTCACAATCCAAAGTAAAGCAAAGTGGTATCACTTGCTGTTATTTTTTCCAGTTCATTTGTTCCTTCATTTATTCTACATTCGTTGTCTCTTTCCCCCACTAGAATGTAAACCCAGGAGAGCATATATTCTTGTTCACTATGTGTATCAGTTATCTCATGCCATGATAAAGCTGTGTAACAAATAACTACAAAGCCTCAGTGTCGTGAACAGATAGCATCTATTTATCGTGCATTTGAATGTGACAATGTAGGCTATACTCAGTGGTGCCGTTCTTCCAATCTTGGTTGGGCCGTTGTCTGGCTGTCAGCTGGAGTAACAGAGATGACTAGGCTAGAATGAGCTTGCTCACCGGACAGGGGTAGAGGTGCAACAGTGAGAGTTAGCCCCAGTGAACAAGCTTTTTATAAGTCTCTGCTTATGTCAAGCTTGCTATTATCCCATCAGCCAAAGCAAGTCACAATGGCCAAGCCAGAAATAGAGTGGGGCAGGAGGACTAGAAAGTTGCATAGCAAAGGACATGGGCATGGGGGTGAGGTGGGTACTGAGGCCATTAATGTAATTGATCTACTACAATATGGTGTATCCAGCCCTTGCTACGCAGAAGGTACTAAATCTGCATTTTGTTTAATGAATGAATTAATGATTCTTTTACAAAGAACAAAACTGAAAACAATTTTTTGATAAAAGCACCATGGCAAAAATAGTTGCAATACCATTGTCTAAATGAAGGATTTTTAATCTGGGTGTCTTTGGAATGATTTCAGAGGGTCAGGAAACCCCTAAAGTAATATGTAAAATAGTATGTAAAATTAAGAAAAGCCTCTCCCTCTGGACAGACTATACCTATGTCTGTGATGCAGCCCAGGCCATACCTGCTCCCTTGGCTGAGGGCATTTGTGCAGTACCCAAACCACATACCTATATGCCCTGGGCATTCATGTCTTAGGACAACTCAGCCTTTGTTCTTTGCCCTGATTAAAAAAAAAAAATTTAATTATAAAATATAACATATGTACAAAGCAAAGAAAGAAAAAAGCAATAATTTTCAAAGCATACTTCAACAAGTAGTTACACAACAGATCCCAGAGTTTGTCATAGGCTACTCTTCCATCATTTCAGATATTTCCTTCTAGCTACCTTAAAACACTGGAACTAGAAATATTAATATAGTAATTTAGGAGCCATAGTCATTTGTTAAATCCTGTTCTTTCTGTTATACCTCCTCCTTCTCCTTTGATCTTTCTTCTAATCTATAGCAGTCTTTGGGCAATGCCCATCGTTGCTTTTTAATGTTGAGAAGGAGTCTTCACACTGAAGGATAGAGCGGTGTAATTAATTGATAGTCTTGGGGAGGCTGGTCCCTCTGAGTTTCAGGATTCATAAGACCGCGGAACCTTCCAGGAATTATAGATTCCAGGAAGGCAAACCTAGTACATGAAATTTTTATCGAGTCTCAATTTGAGCCCTAGGTGTTCTTAGGGGTCAACAGGGGTGATATTGTTTGGGGTTTAGGAAACATGGCAATCAGCACTATCTAACTGAAGCTTGCTTAAGAACAGCCTCCAGAATAGCCTCTTGACTACGTGATCTCTCAGCCACTGATGCTTTACAAAAATAGTACACTTATTTTACCTCTTTTGGTCTGGAAGGCATTGTCAATCCCACACTGCAAAGGCCAGACTCATCCTGGGTGTCATGTCCCACGTTGTCAGGGGGATTTTCACCCCTGAATGGCTTGTCCCATGTAGTGGGGGAGGGCAATGATTCTCCTTGCAGATTTGGACTGCCCTAATTTTGACTAGGGCTGTGTCTAGTTGTTTGGATCCCCCCATCCTTCCACTTTAAGTGGTGATTCTCACCAGTAGACAATTTCTTATCGTACCTATTAGAGTGAGATAGTTAAGACTACTCATTCAGCCTCCTGACGTCTCCCGTGGTGGCTTCTTTTCAATGTCTACTTGGAAATCCACATGTATCTTATGTGGCATTTGGGAGAAATCATACTTTAAGCACTGGCCATAGATGAATTTGCCGCATCCTGAGGAAGCATCTCTGGCCCAATGCCAATCCTGAGTGAATTGCCAAGGCACACAGTATGCCAAGGTCACTGAAGGTGATGCTAATCAAATGAGGTGGCACATAGTGGCCTTCCAAACTGCCCCGTCTGTTCAAAATCATTTTTAACACATTCCTTAATCTCTGAAATAACTAATCCTTGTTTGGAAAGGGCTGTCCCATCCTAGGGAGGTGGCTTCTGACATGTTTCTATGAACATCATACAAGGTATCAAGAGACTCTCTTAATTTATAATAAACTTTTCCCTTCTATTCACTACTTTGATTGTATCTGGTTATACTGAAAAATTCCATTGGACTGTTATAAAAAGAAAGATAGTGAAGTATATCAATAAATCCTGTTTGGCCATTGCAAAACTTCCAAAGCAACAGCAAACATGTGAAGAATGTATATAATAACGTCTCTAAGAAGTTCTGAAAAGTTTATTAACTTCAGTAAATGAGAACATGGACCAGCATGTTGTGGCCTATTATCGATTGGCCGATGGCATGAGAAGATAATTACGTTACACACCATTACATTGTAAGGGCTCAAGCTCTGGGTAGGTCAGCCTCTGCCTGCTTTGCTAAACTAACAAATTGGGACAGGGACAAAGAAAAAGGCTAATAGGGATACTGATTCTTTTCCATTTGGCTTTTTGGAATTCTAGGTACAGCATGGAAATTTAATAAATATAAAACAGGAAAACAAAACATTAAAGACAACTACAAAAATGCTTTTGCTTTTAAAATTAATTACAACCAAGGTGACAAAGTCAAACAGTAGATTCCCCATTATAATGATAATAAGAGTATTCTATTTTTCTCTTATCATCTTTAATGTTGGATCTCTAAATATATAGAGTTGCTCATTTTCACAGTCCTCAGAGATATTAATAATATATAATAAATATGTTTTTGACATATCCTATTAAGAAGTGCTTTTCAAGTCTTCAAGGGGAAGGAAATCGGAACCATTATGATAGTTCAAAAATTAACGTTTCAGTGAACATAACTGCATTTCTGTCTTCATGTGATTCTTTAAATGATATGAAAATATCTTTTTTTCAAAGTATTTTCTTAGTTTAAACCGAATTTCCTTCTTATTATAAGCAATCCACATTCACTGTAGAGAAACTAAGAAAGCAAAAAAAGTAATATCGCTGATAAACGTACCAGCTAAGTTGATAGGCTGATATCAATAGTATTACATACGTAGAGGTCAACTTTCAGAGTGGAACATTTATTTTAAGTGGTTTTACTTCCCTGACTTCCTCATGACCCTAGTATAATTATGGCTATTGATTATTCAGAAAGAATCTGGAAAGGTACAAAAAATAACTACTTAAAATGCTAAATGGGGCAGCCATGATGAACTGAGATCTCCAGGGTCAAGCGGTGGATAATACATTTATGGACACAGAGGGAGACTAAGGTGTCTTGAAGATACGACTTCAAAGATTTGGCAGCTCTATTAAAATTTCCAACACTTATCTGGGGATCATCAACCTAAATCCCTTTAGATTACTACAAGTATCCAACAGCCTTGAATGCTTCATCTGGAATTCTAACGTTGCTGATCATGGTAAATTTCTTGCTTATTGTGCTAACATATCTACGTGATAAAATTTCTCATTTTAACCACTTTCAAGGAAATAATTCTGTGGCATTAATTACATGCTCGTTGTTTTGCTACCATCATCATCATCCGTTACCAAACTTATCCATCATGCCAGTCTTTGTAATGTGTTAGAGAATTGACTCTCAGAAAGTGATGTGGAGTCAGGGATGAAATTATCAGGTTTCTGCTTCACCAGAGACTCATGTTCACTTTTGAAAAGAGTCATAAATAGGGCAGAAAATATTGATAGACTCCGTCCCAGTAAAAGCTTTATCTCTATTTTGTCTCTCCGGAATTACAGGTCATTATGAGCAATGGTCCATGCGACTGAGTCTTCAATAGAAATGTTTCATCTGATAGCTTTGCTATTTTATGTGACAATTTTTTCCAAGTGACATAAAATAATTAAAAGTTATCACAGAAAATCCATCTGCCCCATTAATCTTGCCTCATCTAAACTCAGAAGCATCTTCATGAAACCTGTTTCTACGCCATACCATCTGCCACCAGAAACACGTTCTTTTAGATTAGGAGTTGGCAAAATGTTTTTGTGAAGGGCCTGAGAACAAATATTTTTGGCTTTCTGGGCCGTGCAGTCTCCGTCGCAACTACTCAACTCTGCCTTTGTAGCACAAAAGCCGTCCTAGATGATTTGTAGATGAATGGGCTGTGGTGTGTTCCAACACAACTTTATTTACAAAAACTGGGGTGGCCTGTAGCTGCCATTTATAGACCCTTCTCTTAGAGACTTCCAAGAAAATAAGTCAGTCTTGGTGGCTTCTTATGGTAGAGAGAGAGTTAGAGAATACAAGTTTGTAAGAGGCAAAGGAAGGTAAAGTTTTTGAAACAAACAGCAGAAGTTATGTTTATTTGGTCGAAAAACAGTGGTTCTGCAAACTTTTTTTTTGCATGAGCAGGCACCAGTGCAAACATATTTTTTAAGTCAAGGGAATTTGATTTTTTTTTCTCACATCAGTATTTATAGAAGATCTCAGTGTATCAAAGATATTAAAAAGGAGTTGCTGTAGTTGAAAGGGGTGGGATGGGGCAGACTGCTCATTTTCTCTTTTGTCCTTTCAGCAAACCAGAGTTATCAGATTTAGCAAATAAAAATACAGGACAGTCTGGTTAAATTTTAATTTTAGATAAAATATACTTTTAAAGTATGAGCATGTCGTATGCAATATTTAGGACATACTTAATAATAAGAAAACTTTATCTGAAATTCAAATTTTACTGGGTGTCCTATATTTAACTGATAATCCAAAGAACATATGCTTCTTTGTTTATCCTCAGTTTCCTTGTGTAAAATGGGGGAAATGATAGTACTTACATAATAGGATTATTGAAAGGCTTAAAGAATTCAATATTTGTAAAGCACACAGAACAGTTCCTGGCTCATGATGAGTGCTATATTATTAGCTGTTTATTATTAGTTATATCATTAACCAATTAACTATTATTACTAGCAGTGGTAGTTGTAATAATAGTCACTGACCTGTGTAATCATGTATATTACCTTAAAGATATACTTTTATTGGTTATTTCAGAAATTGAGATGTTATATTAAACAGTAGTTAAAAATGATTACATTGTAGTGACTTGAACTAATGATTCCTTTCATTAAATACACTGAAAGATTTCTTATTTTGCATATATTTTTAGTCTTATTCTTTTTTTTTTGATAACTGGAAGTCATTTGAAGTTTATTTATGTAAGTTTTGAGGTACAAGGCTTTGGGCAAAAGTAATACAATTCTTTTCCACAGATAATGTAATTTGGTTTACATCTTGAAATCCTGTTACTACAAATTCTCTTTTCTCTGTCTTCCACCTCTTCTTTTGGTTACTAGGATTAATGAACTTGATAAATCATGCTTTAAAAAGCTCTTTGGTAGTTTTCATTAGTCCAGCTAGACTATACAGATAATTAAAAAAAAATGCATCAATAATCAATGTAAAGTGACCATGTACTACATCTTGGAACTGGCCAAAATCCAAAGTTATTGAATATGTACTGGTGCCTTCTTTCACGTCAAGTTGACTTAGTAGCAAATCCCTTTTATTATTCCTTAAACTCTGTGAGGTTTAAATAATCTCCCAACTCCTGCAAAAATATAGTTCTACTTTCTCTTGTTCAAAGATCTCATAACTGAGACTTTTTTCAAAATAACAGGGGAGTGGGGGGAGGTTAGTCAGGAGATAACTGCTGAAACTGAATGATTGTAGCTAAGCAATGGCCTCTTTGGGATTCCTTATAACATTCCACCTACATATGAATATGTTTAAAATTGTCCATATTGTGGGGGATTCCCAATTCTTCCCTCTCTCTCAATAATAGGGTTCCATACCTACCCACCCAACAAGTCACAGTATACATCCCCTTTCTTCTGATATCAGAGTCAGCCATAAGGTGACTTAAATGGAATTTAAGTCAACATAGATCACGTCTAAGCAATGACTAAATGTGCTTGCATGGTTTGCCTTCGACTCTTGTATTTCATTTTCTGCCATGAGTTGAGTGTGCCCTGGTAGCTGCTGCTCCTTCAGCCTGAGTTCCAGAATGAAAAATATACAGCAGACACAAACTTGACTCAGAGCTTGGGGTCCAGCCCAGCTAAGGCCAGCCTAGTTGAATAGCCAACTTGTTGATCTGTGATAGTACAATAAATATCTCTGGTTTTAAGCCCTGAGGTCTTGGAATTGTTTGTGATGGGGCATTATCACTACAGAAACTTGCCTAATACACAGAGATAATTTTTTAAATAAAGAAAAGCACTGTTAAGAATCTGTTCTACATTAGTGCCATGTGGTGCATAATTATCTGATTTAAGTAGTCTCGTCTAAGTTGTTCCACTGGTTTCCTATCTAGAGTTCAACAATATCCAGTTGACAAATTTTAGAGCCAGTGACTGATTCTACCACTAACCTCTATGGTGCTGTCCTATCCAACGTAGCTTACAGATGGGTAACATAGGAATTTCTTTGTTGTTAAGTTAAAACTGAGAGACTCATTCAAGCTCTGTTAAAGGGTGGAAAGAGTGCAGTGGGATTCTCACCAGAATTCAAGGGCAGGAACCATAGTCTAGCTGAACCTTGGGGGAGTAAGAATTGGAATCAGAATCAAGGTGAAGACAGACTTGTTACATATGGCTGCAAAAGTTGAGGACTTAAGGTTAGCCTTTTATGTCTTAGATATTGTACATTTTATATTTATTGCAACAATTCTCCTGGCAGGTGACAGTCAAGTGCCTTGTTCCATGTCATGAAATGTTCAAATAGATGAAAGTAAAGTGTTCTGAGGAAATGAAACCTTTTTCAAATTTACACAAAGGGATCTTATGGGTTTGTAGTGGTGTGACAACTTGATTTCTCTCCTGAGTGCTTCTCTTTATCAACTGACTTTCTCGGGTTAGTTAGAATGTTTGTTCTCACCTAATTTCAGCTTACCCTTGCTGCATTATCTTAGGACAGACTTAATGGACATTGAGAGAAGAGCCTTATGTTTCCATTTAACCTTAAAGGTCTTAATGAGGGTTACCCCAAAGACAGACCCAGGGGCAAGTGATTGCATACAAATAGTTTGAGAGGTGAATCCAAGAAAGCGCAAGTGAGGAAGTGAGGCGGTGAAGCAGGGAACGGAGGAAAGACCATTTAAAGGGTGGGCTAATGAGCAGGTAGCTGCTGTAAGCACTGAGGGCTTGCTCCACTGGGGACCCCTGGAATTGCACTGAACATGTTTCAGATTTGTTCCCCCGAGGAATGAAGAAGCTGTGGTAGGTCTCTACTGACGCTCATTTCTCACTGGTAGAGGGCTGCTTCTGGGGATCTTAAATCCCCAACTCCCTGGCAGGCTGAGCAAGCTTTCAGGGCTCTGGAGAAAGTCCTCAAGCAGTGGAAAAGAGAGAAAACAGGTGTTCCAGGTGAGTAGCTGACTCGCTGTTCCCACCACAGCTGTAGATGACTCAGCCAGGCTGAGGAGCAATGGTGCTGGGCATACCAGCTGCCACGACCCTAAGTTATTTGATGGATATAACCAGGGAAAATATTCTTGTACCCATGATTTCAAAGGAGCAAATGTTTAGGCTTTATTTTCTACCACCTTCAAAGTACATTTCAAGCCCCAGGGAAAGGGAAAAAAGATCAGGAAGGTCAAAATCAAGGGCCAGATGTGGGGCCAGCATTGCACCCACCTGCCCTACAGTGGTCCCTTTGCCAGGTAGGAGCAAAGGAACAAATGACAGCTTTGTGCAGGGGGAGGCAGGGCCAGGAGCACCTCCACACCCAGGCAGCAGTCCCTCTTCCCTAATGGTAGGGCCCAGTTTATGCTCCATTCCGATGAGGTATCTGGAATTTTCATTGTGTTCTCCCTCAGTTACAAGGCTCCTCAGCAGCTGCCAAGTTGCACTAAAGTTTTCTTAAAACAAAGAGCCTTTTGGATGGATGAATATTCCCCTAAAACAACATTCAAACTGTTTTCCACAGAAAAAAGTAATATATCCCCCCAAATAGAGAAAGGGGCACAGGGCTGTCTAGATTATTTTGTGACAGGATTACCAAAAGGTAATTCTGATTGCATGCCTTATCTATGTCAAGCACCTGGGAAGGATATAATTAAAATGCTACATGATGCTTGGTCAAAGAAATGGGTTCCACGGGGCACCCTCCCTGCCCTTTCTGAGTCTGCTGACCCGGGAAACATGGGCCTCATTCTCTCAGTGTCTATGTGGGCAGCTGAAATGCTAGTCGTTGAGCTGCTTTGGGTCAGGGTGGAGGCAACACCCCATGGTGGTGGTGGTGGGGGTAGGTTTTAAGGGGCCTCTGCAAGGCTGTGGAAAGGGTGTTTCCTCAAAAGGCTACGCATTCCAAGATTCATGTAGGAAACCGACTTTACTAGGGACATGGGATAGAAAACGTGTTCACAGTAGCAAGTACTGAAGTGGGCATCTCTGGATTTTTAGCCTGCCCTCACTATAAGGGATGGCAGATGGATCCATGATAGCCCAAATGGACTCATCAGGCTTCCTCCGTCCTAGGCCAGTGTAGTAGGTTGAATTGTCTCTCAATACGATATGTGCAAGCAAGATGTAACCCTGATACCTGTGAAAGTGACCTTATTTAGAAAAAGGGTCTTTAGATAGTAATTAAGTGTCTCAAGATGAGATCATCCAGAATTCGAGTAGGCCCTGAATCCAATCGCAGGTGTCCTTATTAGAGACAGAAAAGGCAGAGAAATGGGGAGAACACCATGTACAGATAAGCTGGGAGTGATGAGTCCAAAAGCCAAGGGACACCAAGGATTGCCTACAGGCACCAGAAGCTAGAAGAGAGGCACGGAGCAAATTCTACCTCAGAGCCTCCAGAAGGAACCAACCTGTGAACAACTTGGTTTTGGTCTTCTGGCCCCCAAACCTGACAGAAGATGCATGTCTATTGTTTTTAAGCTACCCAGTATGTACTAATTTGTTATGGTAGCCCTAGGAAACAAATACAGTCAAGTTCCCCAGTAGCAGACCCTGAGACAAGGATTTGTGCACAGTGAATTTTTAAGAAGGAAGTACACCCAGGAGGAACCATAAAGGAGTGAAGCCAGAAAGCATGACAGATGAGAAGAAGCCAAGCAACAATGTGGTTTCAGATGAGGGCTCAGCCTTAGCCTGACCCTGTAGGAGAGCTCAGGAGCAAAAACCACACATAGCTGGGAGTTTGTCCTCACTAGAGGGAAGAAAATTGGACTTAGTCTTTGGTTAATGATCACAGAGGCTGGAAGGGGAATGCATAAACTCCATTCTCCTTGGAGTTAGGGCTCTTGGGATGGACAAATCAGCTATAATAGCCCAAAGGCAGGTCTCAAAATAGAGCCAAAGAAGCAGGCCATTTGAAGTAAAGCACACAGTAGCCAAGGGGAAGTTCAGTGGGAGGGGGAGGTGGGAAGCTACATCTGACTCTTGATATGATGAGGAAAGGTCAAAACTACCTTCAGTGTCTTAAAAGTAGGTTGGTGCAAAGGTGATAGGAAGAGAGCAGAGCTGGTACCCTATGTGCTGGATCTCACCAAGGGACAATCATCAGTATTCTGCTGGAAATGACCTATTAGAAGGGGCTGGAAGCTCAGCTAGGTATTTTTCAACCAAAGTTGATGCTGGCATCAAGGAAAAACAGTAGGATGGGGTGAATGGGGGCAAACCTCCAAATAATTCCATATGGAGGGAGTGTTCTGTGGAGTTGGGATTGCAGTTAATTTCACAGAATTTGCATGTAAAAAAGGTAAATTACCCTGTAACTGTGAGGAATATTCTAGTTTCTGATTATTCTCTTTTGTCTAAGAGGAGACAGTAAGTATGTGGAGAAGAGGTAGATATTTGCTTGTAGAGTCATCACAGGCAGTATCTATCACAACCAAAAGTAAACCGGGAACTTCAATCAGATATTGTTTGGTCCAGTAGCCCATAGAGCCAGGGTAAATGCTGTAGCAATGAAAGAAGCAGATCATGGTGCTTAAATGAGAGACCTTAACGTAGCATAGCCCAAGCAGCTCAGCATACCTCATCTCAGCACTCGCAGCTCAGCCCAGGCCTTTGGAGATGCAGAAAGAAATCACCCCGGGGAAAGTTGTTGGAACCCAGAGGTCTGGAGAGAAGGCCAGCAGAGATCACCCTGTGCCTTCCTGCATAAGAAGGAACCTCAGCTGAAAGTTAACTGCTTTCCCTCTGAAGAACTAATGAAATAAATCCCCTTTTATTAAAAGCCAAAAAAAAAAGAAAAAGAAGCAGATCACAGGAATGGCAGTGTAGGCAGAAGTAGCCACTGAATGAAGGATGCTGTTTTGAAGATTGTATAATAGAGTTCTGGTCCTGATATAGAAGGGACAGGCCCAACTGAGTCAGTAATGTCGAAAGAGCAGGGTCACTGGAATAGATGAGGATATTATATAAAAGTTGATTACACACATCCCTACCTTCTTCGATCTAGATTGTTATGGAAAATGTCATACATTCAATGTTTTGGAAACACAGTTTGTTGTACTTTGGAGCACAAAGAATATTGCCCAAATCTCAACAGGTCTGAAAGGCCATCTTGTCTTATCCTCCTCTGGCATCAGACTGGCCCCTGGAGATCCAGCTTGGTTAAAGATCTGGCATCCCAGAGCTGACCTTGGAGGGCCGAGTTCAAGGCCATTACACTGAATGTCTTATTCAGTGTTCTGCTCTGCCCCGTCCAGCGGGGTGAGGAACGGGGGCTCGTGGCTACGTGGAGGAAAATGGTGAGACAGGAGACGCGAGGAATGACAGCGAGACTGGGTGATGGTCAAGCTGCAAAATTTTATTGAGAGAACAAAGCATAT
>PVIY010056403.1:0-13330 GCA_004026745.1 Myrmecophaga tridactyla | reverse complement strand
AATGCTAAAATAAATTTAGTTTGAAATGCTAGTGATCAATGAAAGTGAGGGGTAAGGGGTATGGTAGGTATAATCTTTTTTTTTTCTTTCCTGTGTTCATTTTATTTCTTTTTCTATTGTCTTTTTATTTCTTTTTCTGAATTAATGCAAATGTTCTAAGAAATGATGAATATGCAACTAAGTGATGATATTGTGAATTACTGATTATGTATGTTGTTTCTTTATTTTTTAATTAACAAATAAATTTAAAAATATATAAGGCTTCAAGAAAAAAAAACTACACAAGAGTTAAAAATATAAGTAGATCTGTATATTATAATATGGATAGGTCTCTAAGATATTGTTGAGAGGGAAAAAGGAAATTATGAAATCACATTTGTATAAAAGAAACACATGAAATATCCTTTCCATGAATATTTAAAAGGTCTAGATGGACACATGCCAAACAGCAAAGGCAGGTTCTCTGGAAGCAGAGGAGGAAATTACAATAGATTGGTGGTAAGGACAGCAACCTCATCTATAATATTTTGAATTTTTAAAGGAGAATTTTCGGTGCATTATTTGTATAATTAAAAATAAACAGTTCTTTGAAGAAAGCTTTACTTCCTTTGTGCTAGTCACTTCACATCACTCACTGATTTTTTTATTTTTCCATTTGTTGACATATATTGAACCCCAGCTAACAGCAGGGTAGAAGCAGATCAGCAAATATAAGTAAAACGTAAAGCATATCTTTAGTTTTAAATTGTTTCTAAAATAAGTACCGAATTTCTATTTGGGACAATAGAAAAGTTTTGATAATGGATGGTGGTGATGGTAGGACAACATTGTGAATGTAATTAATAGGATTGAGTTATATATTTGAATGTGGTTCAAAGGGGAAATTTTAGGTTGTGTATATATTACTAGAATTTAAAAACAAAACCATGGAATTGCACAACACAGTGTTCCCTAGATTAAACCAAGGACTATATAGTTAGTAGTACAACTATAAAAAGGTGCTTTCATCATTTGCAACAAACATACCACACTAATGCAGGATGTAAATAATAGGGTTGTATATAGGAATCCTGTATTTTGTGCATGATTAATCTACTTAAAAAAAAAAAGGACTCCTGGAAACTAGTATCTTTGGTATGGTAACTACTTTTGGAAAGCTTTGATGAAGTGATACTTACTTTACTATTTGAGAAATGCTCATCATTAATATCTTCATCCAAACAGACCAAATCACCCTCCACGACTCTGGATCCATAGGTTGAAAGCCTATAAGACACTGCCTCATTCCAAATTTTGCTGCTATATGCATGAACGTAGAATATGCGCATAGAATGGGGAAATGAGAACCAAGCCTGGACACAGCCTTCCTCTGTCATGCCAAAGCGATGCAATGACTCCAACAATGCTTTTTCTCGGACTTTGAATTCAGGCATCATTGAAAGTGTGACTTTAGCATCCTCTGAAATAAAAAGGAAATCAGTTAGTCATTTTGATTTAAAGAAGAGTTATAAACACCTTTGCTATGCTCTCTAAATGAGAGTTGAGCTGTGCTATCTCATAAGAATGAACATAAAGATGATGCTTAGCACCAATTATCTGTTAAACCTACTTACACCTGAGGAGTTTTTGTTTTTATTAAATAATAGAGATCATTAAGCTTATGGCCTTCCTTTTACTTTCTCTGCCTTAAAAGAAAAAAAAAAAGATAAAAGTACAATAGCATGTGAAAATTTGTCAATAAAAATTTTTTAAAAAGTACATTAGCAATGGGTTGACAGTGTTTCTTACTCTGCAATAGAGATAAGCTAAATTGCATTTACGCAGATGACTTTCAGGAAAAAAAAAGGATTAAGTAAATTGCTGAGATTGTAAGTACCAAAGACTTTTAAAGAGCCATTATGTTCATTTATAAACAGATTTTTTTGAATAAGAAAGAGTTGAGATCTGGATCCTTCAAGTGTATTATTAGGACTTATGACTGGGATCCTTTCAACTTATTTTTGAGGGGGTGCATGGTCTGGGAATTGAACCCAGGTCTCCTGCATGGAAGGCAAGCATTCTACCACTGAACAACCTGTGCTCCCCTAGGATGCTTTTTATAATGCAGATTACTGGATTCCACTACAAAGATGTTTATTCAGGTAAGGCCTTAGAATTGGCATAAAAAAAAAATATAGAGGCAAATAAAAAACAAAAAGAACAGATTAATATTCCTGGAGAAGGAATAGGGGTGAAACAATTGCACAAATAGTACAATCTTAAAAACTGTACCACATATCGAGGGAAAGAATCAGATGAGTAAGAGGTACAAAAATCTGATCAGTTAAACATGAGCTATTCTAAAGGCCTATAATAAGTTGAAGCAAGTGTTAAAGTACCTTAGTACAAAGCCGATCAACAAAAAAACCTTAGGCAAGAGAGAAACTGACCTAAAGAGCAAACTCATTAAGATAATCAGATGCCTGGGCATTGGCAAAAAAATTATAAGCCATACTAAGAAACAGAAAGATACGGCCCTGAAAAAGAACAAATTAAAACTTCAGAGGACACATTGAATTTGGAACAACTAATCAAAGATGTTCAAACACTTCTTCTAAACCAATTCAAGGAGATGAAGGAAAATATGGCCACTGAGATAAAGGATATTAAGAAGACACTGCATCAGCACAAGGAAAAATTTAACAATATAAAAACGAAACATAACAGAAATGATGAGAATGAAAGTCACAACAGAAGAGATTAAATCACACTAGAGGCAATAACAGTAAATTTGAGCAGGCAGAAGAAAGAATCAACAAACTAGAAGATAGGGCAAGTTAAAATTTTACAGACAAAAGAAGAGATAGAGAAAAGAATGGGAAAAAATGAGCTGGGTCTTAGGGATTTGAATGATAGCAAAAAGTGCACAGACATCAATATCATGGGTATACCTGAAGGAGAAAAGAAGGCAAAAGGGACAGAAAGAGTATCTAAGGAAACAATGGCTGAAAATTTCCCAACTTTTAAGAAGGACAAAAATATGATGTTCAGCAAACACAACACACTCCAAAAATAATAAATCCTAATAAAGCTAAACAGAATGTGAAATGCCAAAGTTAAGGAGAGAATCCTGAAAGGAGCAAGAGAAAAGCAATTTGTCACAACCAAGTGAAACGCAATAAGGATAAGTGCAGAATTCTCATCAGAAACCATGTTGGTGAGAAGGCAGTGGTATGTTTAAGATACAGAAAGAGAAAAAACTGCCAGTCCAAAATTCTTTATCCAGAAAAAATGTCCTTCAAAAATGAGGGAAAGCTTAAGATATTCAGAGATAAAGAGAAACTGAGAGTTTGTCAACAAAGAGACCTACCCTATAAGAAATACAAAAGTGAATTCTGTAGGCTGAAAAGAAAAGACAGGCGAGAGAGGCAGCTGGAGGAAAGTGTAGAAATGAAGATTACCAGTAGTAACTAAAAGGGTAAAAAGAAAGACAAAATTAAGATATGATATAAAAACCAAAGAATAAAATGGTTGAAGTAACTACTGCCTATACAATGATATATTTGAATGTTAATGGATTAAATTCCCCAATTAAAAGATTGACTTTGTCAAGAAAGCATAAAGGCAGCCTATTCCAGGGGAGAAAATATTTGGAAACCACATATCTGATAAGGGTTTAATATCCAGAACATATAAAGAAATCCTGCAACAACAATAAAAAGACAACTCAATTTAAAAATGGGTAAAACACTTGAGTAGACATTTTTCCAAAGTAGATATACAAATGGCTAAAAAGCACCAAAAAGATGTTCAATATCACTAGCTGTTACGGAAATGCAAATCAAAACGACAATGAGAAAAAACCAAAACAAAACACAATGAGATATCATTTCACATCTACTAGAATGGCCCCTATTAAAAAGACAGAAAACTGTTAAGTGTTAGAGAGTATGTGGAGAAATAAAAACATTCATTCAATGCTGAACATAAAATGGTGCAGCTGCTGTACAAGACAGTTTGGCTGTTCCTAAGGAAGCTAAATAAAGAATTGCAATATGATCTGACAATCCTGCTACTAGGCTATATATATATATACATAGAATAAAAACAAAACAGATTATATATATATATATATCCAGAAGAACTGAAGTAGGGACACAAACAGACATTTGCACTCCAATGTTCATAGCAGCATTATTCACAATTTCCTAAAAGATGGAAACCACCCAAATGTCCATCAACTGATGAATGGATAAACAAAATGTAGTATATACATATAATGGGATATTATTCTGCTGTTATTAGGAATGAAGTCATGATGCATGTGACAACATGGATGAATCTTAAGGATATTATGTTGAGTGAAATAAGCCAGACATAAAAGGGTAAATATTGTATGATCCCACTAATATGATCTAATTATAATAAGTGAACTCATAGAGTTAAAATCAAAATATAGATTACCAGGAGAAAGAATGAGGGTAGAGAATGGGGAGGTTATGTTTAATTTGTGCAGAATTTTTAATTACATTGATCATAAACATTTAGAGATGGACAGCAGTGATGGTAGCATGTTATTGTGTCCATAATTAACAATGATGAATTACATGTGTAACTGTGATTGAAAGGGGAAGTTTAGTGTTGTGTAAGCCACTAGAAGGAAAGTTTGAGGATAAAACATGGGACTATTTAACATAATGAACCTTGTTGTGGACGATGACTATGGTAAATAGTATAAATATAAGAATGTTCTTTATGAACTAGAATGAATATACATCACTATTACAAGGTGTTAACAATGGGGTGGAATGTGGAAAAAAATATACCTAATGCAAAGTATGGACTATAGTTAGTAGTATTTTAGTAATTCTTTCATCGGTTGTTACAAAGGTTCCATACCAACGCTAAGTGTCAATAATAAGGGGATTAAGAGGTGTGGGGTTTTTCTTTTTGGAGTAATGAAAATGTTCTAAAATTAACTATGGTGAATACATAACTCTGTGAATATACTGTGAGCCATGTATTGTATACTTTGGATGGATTGTATGGTGTGTGAACATATCTCAATAAAATAAAAACAAAACAGATACCCTTTATTTCAATGTAGGTAGATTTCATTATACACACATATGTAAATTAGATACTTGAATGAATCTAGAGTGGTAGATTGCTATTACTATTAATTCAACACAAATAATCCTTATCCAATACTTACTATGTGCTGGGCATTTTATTAAGAACATTATATTAGTATATTATTTAAATATCATAACAGACTTTCAGGGACCATTATTAGCCTCAATTTATAGATGACAAAACTAATACAATGAGGTTAAATCACTTGCACAAGACTGTTGGAAGCAGTAAGGCTGAGAGTTAATCACAGACAGTCGACTCAAACCTACACTCATAACCACTTTTCTGTAGTGTCCTCTATTAAGCATTCTGCAAATACATCATTATATTGATATAAAGTTTTCAAAATTCGCAGTCAGGACTAACTGGCAACTAGACAGAAAACAATGCACAAAGTATTAAACATCACTAATAAGGACTAACTGGCAACTAGATAGAAAACAATGCACAAAGTATTAAATATTACCAATTAAATTTTAGTTATTTTTAACTCTCATCTAGCTGTAGTAAATTAGACTGCCATCAGTACCAGTTCAGAATTTGGAACTCCCATCTCCTCAGAGGATTTAGCCAAGAAAAACAAACTATATCTTTCCTGATCCCTATCTCTAAGCTATTGCCGTATAGCACAAATCACTTGAGTTAGAATTAGATGAGGCAAAAGTCCTGAGATTTGGGCCTTTTTATTTTTATTTTTTGGCAGGGACAGGCTCTGGGAATCAAACCCAGGTCTCCGGCATGGCAGGCAAGAATTCTGCCACTGAGCCACCATTGCGCCACCCCAAGATCTGGGACTTTTGAAGTGCCTTAAATAAGTAATAAAATTATTAAATGTACAACCTCTTATAATATATTTCTTATTATATTTATGTTACAATGAATGTCCTCCTGCTGACATAACATTTATATTATATATCTACATGGCTAGTATGAGGAAAAGAAATCTTTAAATACCAGTTTGAAGAAAATATTTCTTTGCTCTATTTACAGGATCATCCAAGTCTTCGGGCGTAAGAAATAATTTTACAGCCCTCACCTTTAAAAATCAAACAAATAAACATGTTAATGAAAATGACAAATTTCTTTTTAGAAATGCAAACTGACTGGCATTTTAAAAGAACGCATTTAACAAATGACAATTGATGTGACAATTCTATTTTTAAACTTTCAAAAACCAAAATGCATGTTAAATTTAGAAATAAAACTTTTGTACAGGTTAATTTGATTTATAGAATTAAAGTATTATGGACCAAAAATGTACACCCACATCCCGTCACTTTGTAGTTCTACTTCCATCATTCATTACCTATATCATTGAGCTATGAACACAAGTGTAAAGTAATGAGATACATGTATATTACTTGAACAACACATAAAAGAAAAGGGGAAAAAACAAGCTCAGAGGAATGTCAAGCCATTAAATTTCATTCATGTTCACAACTCCCTGAATTCTTTGATGTCAAAACTAATTGCCAACATCATTAAAAAAGAAGATTGCTAAATTTAATATTTTCTTCTGAACCCTAAATACATTAAAAGATGTTCCTTTTTTTTTTTAATGTTGTCTACCTAGGTCCTATATTTTATCACTGTCACTAGCACTAGGGATTCAATTCTAAGCATGTGTCTTAGAGTAGAAAAGGATCTTAAAATAGGTCATTCAATCCAATATCCCACTCAATCTTCTCTTACAATATTCATTCATTCAAATAAATGTTTGTTTAAGAAGATAATTCAGTCAAATAAACATTACTAAGCAGCTCCCATATGCTAAGCAACATTTGCTAGTGGTAGACAGGTGAGCAAGAGAAACATGGCCCCTGTCCTAACCAAATTCACTGTCTAGTGGAAAAAAATTAAACAAGTAGTAACAATAAAATGTAATACAGCCTAAAATGGGAAGTCCAGGATGCTGTGGGATCACAACATAAGCAAAATTCATTTTATCTTGGGTAGTGGGATGAGAATGAGACACAAAGAAATGTCAAATTGAGACACAAAGAATGCAAAGGCTGGGGACTGATGCTTTAAGTAAAGGAAAGAAAGCTTGGCTCTCCACCTATGGAAACTATCCTTAAAGATGACCATCTTTATGAGATGCCTCCTGATACTCATACCCTGGTGCAGTCCCCCCCACCCCACATTTTATCAGAGTTGGTCTGTGTAACCAGTATAATACACCTGAAGTAAAGGTATGTTACTTCTGAGATTAGGTCATAAAAGACTATGGCTTCTGTTTTTCTCTTTCACTTCTTTGCACTCTGGACTCCTCACTCTGCTGGAAGCCATGCTGTGAGTGGCTCTGCGGCATGATGATTGAAGGCTCCTGCCAGCGGCCACATGGTTATGCCTGGAGGCTACTTGGAAACAGCCCCCACCGTGGCCCCAGCCAACAGTGTGACTATTACCTCATGAGAGACCCTGAGCCAGAACCACCAAGTTAAGCTGCTTCCAGATTCCTAACCCTCAGAAATTGTGTAAAACAATAAATGCTTGTTGTTTTAAGCCTCTAAGATTTGATTTATTGTATTATGTAGCAAGAAATAACCAATTCTCTAGCTGGCTTGAAATAAAAAAACTCACGAGGACAGAATCTGAAGTTTGAAGAGATAGAAGTATGGCCACTCCACCCAGTTTATGCTTAACTGCTATGAGAAACAGAAAACTCCGGTTCTGGGGGCGAAGAAGCCCATCCTTTTGGACAATTGTTATAAAAGTCTTCCTGAGCTTAGGCTAAAACCCAGCCTTTTGAACTTTTAACCTTGTAAAAGCTCAGATAATTAACAGTCTAATTGTCTAATCTGTATCATCTCAATTATTTTCCATTTGTTAAAATGCCTCTTGAAATATGAAGTTCAGAACTGTCTATAAATTTCCAGATATAGACTAAACAGTAGCTCCCTATCTTTTCCAAGTCACATGATATTGACGTGCCTATTGCTTATCACAAGTTCTGTTACTTATTCCTTTCCCTTCCACTCAAGAAACCAAACTTGAATACAAATGAGTGAACATGACACTATCATATGAATAAACTTACATTATATATAAAAATATATTTTTTAATAGTTTTTTAGTCTTCTTCCACTATGTACGCTCCACACCACCGTAACAGAATGATTTAATAATTGCATTTTCCATTTTAGTTGAGACTAGTCAGATTGTCTGATTCTGACTTTTTTGTTCCTCTTGGGTTACACTCCCTTTTAAGCTCTGGCCTTGGGAGAACTCCTATCTTTTATATCATCTAATAAGTGGTTTCTCAAATTGCAAGATATAAATTTCATTATACATAGCTTTAAACCCACTATTCTGTTTACTGAGAATTTGGTGAGTGTTGTTTAATTCTCCATCAAGTTTCAAATAAGCATTAAACACAAGAATAGTTCATATAGTTTGCTTCCTCATTACATGGTATCAAGAATATAGTAACTGTTCAATAAATCCTCAGTGACATAATATATGTTGTGTATATATGTGTGTTTGTGTGTATACATGCATTTATATGCTGGGGTAGGAAAAGCAAGGTGTTTGCTTCCATCCATGAAACAGGTAATAAGTACAATTAATTGATAAGATCACATTTTTAAAAATCCTTACCATTTCACTTTTCAGCAAAGCCAATCCAATTTGGTCTGTGTGAATTTTCCTTCCCTTCCCAAATCTCTGCGGTCCATAGTAATTCACAAAACCTTTATCCTATGAACACAAAATAACAAATTAATCAAAAGTACATAAATACAATTACAGTGTCAACATAGGCAATCAGTGCTTTCTTTTCTTATTTAATAAAAGAATCCTGCCATCAGCAATACTGAATAAAAACTAGAAAATAAATGAGTGAAGAGGGATGAAAAAAGGTGTCACATTCACCTTTCTGAGGATTTACTGGAGATGCAGGAATTTCAATACTAAACCCAGGAAAAATTCCATGTAATATGGAAAGTTGATTCCCCTCTAACCAGAATTGATTAAGGCCCTGAAGTCCTTGCTTATTTTGTGTATCTTATGATGGCTGGAGATGCAGGGAATGAGAAAGATTTATTTTCAAACCCAGCAAGCCTGGCACCTTTATATATAACAGTCAGTTCGTCAGTACATCTCTTCCCTATCTCATTTTATCAAAAATAGTGAGATGACTCAGGTAACACTTTCTATAGCCAGATCATCAAGTTTATTATGCCCATTTCCTGTTTTCCACATTACTTCAGGTGATAGTGTTGCCAAACTTTGTGCCACAAAAATGAACATCTTTTCTCCAGGTTTTAGTAACATTCTCCTTTCTTTTCTTTAAGCCCTTAATGACAGCCTCTTCAAAGCCCACGTGCCTATGCCAAAATTCTCCTCAAAGTCCTTTGGGTTTTCACTAACACTCTCCTTGAGCCACTTCAAACTTTCATTAACTTTTTTCAAAGCCCTTCTGGTCCTGTCCGTTGCCTTATCCAAAGCCAAGTGTGCATATTTCAGGTTTTTGAAACAACATACCATTTTCAGGTAACAAAGTCTGTTCCAATTTATATATTGCTGCATAACAAACCACCCAAAATGGAGTGGCTTAAAACAACAGTAAGTTATTTAGCTCAAGAATCTAAACTTTGGGCGGGACACGGTAGCTCAGCAGCAAGAACGCATGCCTGCCATGCCAGAGGACCCGGGTTCGATACCCGATGCCTGCCCATGTAAAAAAAAAAAAAAATTAAAAAAAAAAAACCTAAACTTTAAGCAGAATCCAATAGGGACAGTTCGTCTTTACTCCACGCCATATTACTCCAAGTTAATATGGCTTGACCAGTGCTGGAAGATTCACTTCCAAAATGGGTCATTCACATGATTGGCAAGTTTGTTCTGTCAGCTCCTTGGGCTTCCTTACAGCATCATGGCTGGTTACCAAGAGTAAGCAATGCTGAGAGAGGAAGTGCAAGCTGCTAGTTTCTTAAAGCTGGGACTCACACAACGGTGTGAATCCAGCTGAACTCGATTGGTGATGCAGTCACAGTGCTTAGGCTGAAGGAGAGGGGACAAAGACTTCACCTCTTTTTTATAGTTGCTGTAACAACTTTTTCTTTTTTTTTTTTCGCATGGGCAGGCACGGGGAATTGAACCCGGGTCTCCAGAATGGCAGGTGAGAATTCTTCCATTGAGCCACCATCGCACCGCCCTGTAACTACTTTTTAAAAAAATTATTTTGAAATAATTTAAAACCTATAGGATAGTTGAAAAAATAATACTAACCCCATACAGAGAACTCCAATATATCCCCATACCCTCAGAACCACCAATTTTAACATTTTTTGTCACCTTTGTCTGTCTAACTATCTAGCTATTTATTTTCTGAATATTTGAGAGCAGTTTGGACACATCATATTCCTTGAACATATAATACTTCCGTGTACATTTCCTACAAACAAGGACATTCACTTATGTAATCACCTTAAGTGCAGTTGTAAAGTTCAAGAAATTTATCAGATGCAAAGCTTACATTCTACTTTCTAATTTTTTGTTATGCTCCAACAAAGTCCTTTTGAGTCTTTTCTCCTCCATTCTTGGATCCCATCCCGTATCATGTATTGCATTTCATTACCACGACCTCTTTAGTTTATTCTTTTTTTTTTCAAACTGTGGAAACACGTATACGACATAAATCTTCCCATCCCAATCCCTCCCAAGCATACTATTTAGTTGGATTAATTACATTCACAATGTCACAGTAACCTCACCACCATCCATTACCATCACTTTCCCTTCACTCCTAACAGAAACTCTACACTCATTTTGTATGAACTCCTCAATTGCCCCTATCCTCACCCCCCCACCCCCACCTCTGGTAAACTGCACTCTATTTTCTGTCTCTATGACTTTGCATATTGTCTGATATTTTCTTGGTAATCATGGGACTTAAGTTTAATATCCTAAATCTGTAACAATTTTGTTTGCTTTGATAATAACTTCAATAGCACACAAAACCTATGTCCCTATGCATTCCATCCCCCTACTATTATGAAGTTCTTGTGACAAATTATATACTTATACATTATAGTCCAAAACCATTGATTTATTATTACATTTTATGCATTTGTCTTTTATATCCTGTGCACAATAGAAAGTGGAGTTACAAATAGAAAATATAATAGTGCTATTTATATTTACCCATATATTTCTTTACCAGAGTTCTTTATTTCTTCATGAGGTTTCAGTCAATTGCATAGGGTTCTTTCCTTTCAACCTGAAGAACTCCCTTTAGCATTTCTTGTAGGGCTGGTTTAGTGGTGATGAATTCCCTCGGCTTTTGTTTAACTGGGAATATCTTAATCCCTCCCTCATTTTTGAAGGATAGTTTCGCCAGATATAAAACTCTTGGTGGGCAAATTTTTGTATTCAGCACTTTAGATATGACATCCCACTGCCTTCTTGCCTCCATGGTTTCTGATGAAAAATTGGCACTTAATCTCTTGAGGCTCCCTTGTATGTGACATGTTGCTTCTCGCTTATAGTTTTCGGCTGTCTCTTTATCTTTGCATTCAACAGTTTGGATCTATTTAGGGTTATCCTATTTGGATTCATTGAGCAAGAATCTCACCTCTTGAAGGGAGGTGAATTTTGAGACCATGTTTTAAAAGTGCCACAATATGCAAAAGAAATAGAAAATTATAAGTTTCTACTGTGATTATTAAAGACATATTGTTAAATACCTTCTTATGAAGACAACACCAGGGCCAAATGGCTTTTTTAAATGCAATTTTGAGCTATATTATATATTCACACACCATACAATCATCCTAAGTGTATAATCAGTGGTTCACAATCATATAGCTGTGCATTCATCATAATCAATCTTTTTAACATTTTTATTACTCCAAACAAAAAAGAAATAAAAGTAAAAAAGACACCCCAAACATTCCATGTCTCCCATTCCCCACTATAACTGATTTGTTTTTTGTCTCTTTTTTTTTCTTACTCACTCATCTGTCCATACACTGGATAAAGGAAGTATCAGTCACAATATTTTCACAATCACATGGTCAAACATTAAAACCTCTATAGCTTTCAAATCACCAGATGATTTCTTGAAAGAAAAGTATTCCATATTCACTTTATGAGGTGAGTATACATTTATTCAGTCAATAATCATTACTGAGCACCAACTGTGCCTTAGGCCCTATTCTAGGTACTACAGGAATAGATTGACACTTATTCATTTATGTGTTATATAGTGCTGCTTCCATGCTACAATGGCAGCTGAGTAGTTATGACAGAGACCTTAGGCAAGCAAAGCAAAAAAATATTTATTATTTGGCCCTTTAATAGAAAGTTTCTGATCCCTGGACTAGATGATCCGACAAAAGGCTATGGTTTCGTGTGCTATTTAGATGTCTGGCAAATGTCATTTTAGAACTTACATAATTTTTTACTGTAAGCATAGATATAATGAAATGTGTATGACTTATCATTTGTATACACTGAAAAAATTTCAAAAATGGATTGAAAAGAAAAAAGACTTAAAATTATGAAAAGTAATTTAATTATTTACCAAGGGTTTTGAAAGGAATTACTGAAAAAAATTCCAAAATAAATCCTTATGCTTAAAATTCTATACTATATGGCAGATGTCAAAAGAAAATCTCTCATGTTATAAAGACAGTTTTGTCTCTTTTTTTAATCTCTCAGGGAGCCCCATACACTGTATTTTTAAAGATTACATACTCTTTTGTTTTAATATAAAAATGCATTAAGAAGAAAATTAAAAATAAGCCAGGGGCTTCTGGGTCAAGATGGCGGCTTAACAATGTGCGCATTTTAGTTCGTCCTCCAGGACAACTACTAAATAACCAGAAACAGTACAGAACAGCTCCTGGGGCCACGTCAGTGACCAGACACACAGCGTACCCCAGTCTGGACCAGCTGGACCGGCTGCAAGCACCCCCCAGAACCGTGAGTTCCCAAAGCTGCGGTGGCCAGCACCCGTCCCCCACAGGCCGCTTCCCAGAGGGGAAAGGAAAGGACTTTACCAGCAGCAGGGACTGGGCACAATCAAACGCCAATTGTGGAACTAATTAACAAATTCTGACTACTAAAAATAGGCCCCCAGCTTAGGTGAACCTTATCTCATTTTTGCCCCGGCGCCAAGGGGGCAGGACTGACAGAAAAAGGGGGAAAAAAAAAAGAAGGAAACAGGTTTTTGTGGCTGTGTATCTACAAAGGCTTGACTGCCTCTGGA
>PVIY010056402.1:0-13323 GCA_004026745.1 Myrmecophaga tridactyla | reverse complement strand
TACCATTTTGCCTTTTGTATTTTATGTGTCATATCTAATTTTCCTTCTTTCTACACTCTTCTCCATACCTCTCTCTTCTGTCTTTTCATGTCTTTCTCTACTGCTCCCTTTAGTATTTCTTGCAGAGCTGGTCTCTTGGTCACAAAATCTCTCAGTGACTTTTTGTCTGAAAATGTTTTAATTTCTACCTCATTTTTGAATGACAATTTTGCTGGATATAGAATTCTTGGTTGGCAGTTTTTCTCTTTTAGTAATTTAAATATATTATCCCACTGTCTTCTCGCCTCCATGGTTTCTGCTGAGAAATCTACAGATAGTCTTATTGGGTTTCCCTTGTATGTGATGGATTGCTTTTCTCTTGCTGCTTTCAAGATCCTCTCTTTCTCTTTGAACTCTGACATTCTGACTAGTAAGTGTCTTGGAGAACGTCTATTTGGATCTGTTCTCTTTGGGGTATGCTGCACTTCTTGGATCTGTAATTTTAGGTCTTTCATAAGAGTTGGGAAATTTTCAGTGATAATTTCTTCCATTAGTTTTTCTCCTCTGTTTCCCTTCTCTTCTCCTTCTGGGACACCCACAACACGTATATTTGTGTGCTTCATATTATCATTCAATTCCCTGAGTCCCTGCTCATATTTTTCCATTCTTTTCCCTATAGTTTCTGTTTCTTTTTGGATTTCAGATGTTCCATCCTCCAGTTCACTAATCCTAACCGCTGTCTCTTGAAATCTACCATTGTAGGTTTCCATTGTTTTTTTCATCTCTTCTACTGTATCTTTCATCCCCATAAGTTCCATGATTTGTTTTTTTAGACTTTCCATTTCTTCTTTTTGTTCATTCCCTTGCCTTCTTCATGTCCTCCCTCAATTCATTGATTTGGTTTTTGATGAGGTTTTCCATTTCTGTTCGTATATTCAGTATTAGTTGTCTCAGCTCCTGTATCTCATTTGAACTATTGGTTTGTTCCTTTGACTGGGCCATCTCTTCAATTTTCCTGGTGTGATTTGTTATTTTTTGCTGGTGTCTAGACATTTAATTACCTTAATTAGTTTATTCTGGAGATTGCTTTCACTTATCTTACCTAGGGTTTTGTTGCTAGATGAGTTTGTTGTCTATCTGTTCTTTGACCTTCAGTTCAGCTTTTTCTGGGCCTCTAGCTTAAGTCTTGTTTAACAGAGGGTAATTTTTCAGTTCTTGTTTTCTTGTTTCTTGTCATGCTTGTAAGGTGCCTTTTCCCTCCCCACCCTTAGGAGGGTCTACATAGGTATTACAGACACCAGCCGGGTTTTCCTGGACTAAACTGGCCTCCTATCAGGGGGAAAGAGTCACCTGCGTCAGTTTTCCCTGAGGGTGAGACCCGGCAGGTTGAAAACTTTCCTGTGAAGTCTCTGGGCTCTGCCTTTCTTATCGTGCCCAGTAGGTGGCGCTTGTCTGCCTGCGGGTCCCACCAGCAAAAGATGTCGTGTCTCCTTTAATTTTGGAAGACTCTCCCTGCCGGGGGCGTGGTCGAGACAGAGGAGAGGTTGTAGGCTGGTTTTAATGGCTTCAATTTGCCAAGCCCTGGGGTCTGAGTTCCTTGAGAGAGGGATTCCACCTAAGTTGGGCTTCACCCCTCCCCTGGGGAAGGCCCAGGTGGGAGATAGCCCTGAAAGCAGTCTGTTTCTGCCTATGCGTGGCGCAATTGCAGCCGGAGTAGTCCCACTGCTGAATCCAGATGCACCTAAACCTCCGTAGAAACAGCCACGAAAACCCCCGTTTTGTGCCCTTTCTTTTTCGGTTAGCCCAATAAGCGACCTCTGACTTGACCAGTTTCGCGTGAGCTGGGGGCCTATTTTTAGTAGTCAGAATTTGTTTATTAATGCCACAATTGGCGCTTGGTTGGACTCAATCCCTGCTACTGTTAGTCTCTTTCCTTTCCCTCCGGGAAGCCAACTATGGGGGAGGGGCACCGAGTGCCGGCCACCGTGGCTTGGGGAACTCACGGATCCGGAGACTTGCAGTCGGTCCAGCTGCTTCAGACCTGGGCACACTGTGTGTCCGGTCACTATCGTGGTTCCGGGAGCTGTTCTGTACTGTTTCTGGTTATCTAGTAGTTGTTCTGGAGGACGAACTAAAATGCGCACATTGCTAAGCCGCCATCTTGGCCCCTCCTAGAATAACATTTTACATGTCAGTCATCTTGTTAATAACTATAACGTCATTTCATGCTGCATATACATGAAAGGTGGAAAGTCTTTGACACATTCACATACCTATAGAGATTGATCCATTTGATAGAGGAAAAATTCTTAATGCATATATTCATCCTAGAACACATTAAATGATTCTTCTCCTCCTGCCCTCATATAATTTCTCATAGAAATAAGAATAAGAATTCACCACTAAGTGTAATATCACCAAGATGGCCCTTTCAGTCTTCAGGGATATTTGAAAAAATAATAATGCAGATGGCTTTAAATCTTTTGAAGAAATGGTACAATAGGAAGAACATGCCCAATAGAATCATGAATGGGTGAATAACACGAGGATTTACCTAAAGCAAGTAACTAATTAACAAAAAAACATTCAGCTTTGAATCTCTAATGTGTAAAAACTTGTCTCTATGTTCTTCAATACAATGGTTTGGATAACAGAACATATATATGGAACTCCACGAATTAGAATTAATCTCAGTCATAAATTTTATTTAAAAATGAGATATGAGTTATCATCTGAGAAATAGTGGTTAACCTTTCAAATTGAATGGTTTTGTTTTGACTTTGTCATTATAAGCAGCTATTACATGGATGTTGGAAGGAAGGTAGGTTGGTTTCCTTTAAGAATTGTGGGCCTCACAAGACACATTAAAAAACTTTTCCAACTTGTTTGCTATAAGGAAACATTTCCTGCACTATAGATACTGGCAAAATTTGGGAGAATGTTTTGTTTACCTAAAGACAATCTATATCTCAATAATGCTCCAGACTGCTGAAGCTATTTTGTATGTCCTTTTGCTCACTTGGAAAATCCAACATTTGAATTCTTTGTGGACTTCCTGTTGGTCCATATACTTGGCGTGCAAATATTTGGCAAATACAATGGCATGCATGCAGGCATTTTGAAGTCTAATAAAAAATAAAAGAGAGAAAAATAGTGGTTTTCAAATTGCTCAAGATACTGCTGTTATTAAAAAAATCCATATTTAAGAACAATGACAGTTAAAACAAGAAAAAGTTTAGATATCAAGAACCAATGCAAGCAATAATAAAGTTAATATGTGTCTAATAAATAGGGACTCTTTATTGGAGTCACTTAAACATTGTGGATATAGAAGAGGCAAATATATCAGCTAACATTTATAAGCATCAGAATCTGTTCAAAGTGCTTTACATATCTCATGTAACTTTCACAATACTCTTATGAGGGGATGACTTCAGGAAAATACATGACCATCTATATGGGCCAGACCTTGCATCAATCATTTTATATGCTATGTTATGCAAATTCTAATCATAATACTTATGTCAAGGGAATTGTTATCATTTTAAAAATGAAGAAACTGAGGCATAGGAAAATTTAATTGCTTGATCATTGACACATGTCAATGAGATCAGAGCCAGCCAACACTGTACCTAGATAACATAGCCTCTGAGCTTATGCTCTCCATCACCCGCTAACAGTCTGAATTGTCTTTGTGTTTTT
This sequence comes from Myrmecophaga tridactyla, assembly GCA_004026745.1. NCBI lineage: Eukaryota > Metazoa > Chordata > Mammalia > Pilosa > Myrmecophagidae > Myrmecophaga > Myrmecophaga tridactyla. The sequence continues at coordinate 9,642 of PVIY010056402.1, read as the reverse complement.
ATTTGCTCATCTTCTTTATTCATTTAAGCATATTGATTAAGCAATCTACTATGTGGCATGTTATTGCTGGGGATATAATATGTGTCTCCTGGAGAAGTACAAAATACATTTGAAATTGCTGGCATAGAACAATTTTGCCCTTAAAGAAACAGTTTAACTTTGTTTTACCCCACGGTTTTAGTAATTTCCTTTCCAAGTATACCACTTTGTTTACGAAATGTAGTGACATCATATGAGAGTAGGGTATAGAGAAAGAACTGCATGTTTGATGGAAAAGATAAGAATCTAACACTCTTCAAAAGAGGGTGAGAGGTACTCCTGACCTGGGCACCATCTGCTATTTGGAGTGCCTTCCTCGAAACTGTGACGTCTCCTCTGATACCTGGCACTAGCAAGGGCTGGCTGTGCTGTCTGCATAGGAACAGGATCTGCTTTTTCCCCTCCATGGTGCTTTTGGACCTTTTAACATTCATCACTGTAAGTCAGGTAGACCAGATGCATTGAGAAGCTCCACTACTGTGCCCATGGGATTGTCGCGGGGCTCCACGGATGGGCTAGGATGAAGAAGGGAAGCCTGGTGAGCAGATCACTCTGGCTGGCCAGTACAATACCGCTTCCATGGGATCAGTGAGATCAGGCCTCCAGAATGGTACTGACATGCTGATTTGGGATGATGCTCACTCACATCAGATACAGGGTGATGTGGGCTGTGAGAGGCCACTGCTGACTCTGGGCTGAGCATTTGTGGGCCAACCCATACCTCATTCTTATTTGCTTTCTGACCAGAGTATCCCTTCTGGTTTACAGAAACCTAGATCAGCGGGGATGACAGCAGGTGTATTGTACCCCGTGTGTCCCTAGCTGCTGCTATCCAGGGTGGTCATTCTAATCCCCTGGTAGGCTCCATAGTACATGTCAGAAAGTCCTCTAGGGTGGTCTCATCCATCTCTTCTGAGGGCTTTCAAGGCCTATCTTTGCACTTATGGGTTCTTCAGACCTATGAATTTTCCTGCCTTTGATCAATGTAGCGTTGTTGTGCTCTCTTAAGGCAGTTTTAGTTCTTCTAAAAAAGGGGCAGACATAAGCCATGCAAATGAGATTGCTCTTCTCACTTGGATCATGCAAACCTTCCAAGACTTCTCTTGGTAGACTTATGTGAAAGGCAGGTGCCAATATTAAAAGCGATCACACCATAGGAATGCAGTGACCACAGCCCGAAGAGTTCATAAATGGGCATTGTAGGAGGATATGGTGTTCATCATTTGTCATAAAATTCCAAACAGTAAGTTATACATGTCTATAAAATGTATTTTCATTCACATTCTCTTGACTACTCAGGGTATGACTTGCATTTGTGTTCATCACCAGGTAAGCACAGAAACAAACTTTGAGAGAGTTGTCAAGACTTAGTATTCACGGATGAATGATGACATGTCATGAGTAATGATATAGGCACAGCAAACAAATAGTACTAGGGAACTGCAGAGGCAGGAAATGCTATCATTTCAATGCAAACAGGTGCAAAAGACACATGGTATTATGAGGAATAACAACATTTCTACCTTTTACTCATGGTGATAGATTTGAAATTAGATGGAAATAATTCAGATGATAATAAAGAACACAAAAAGATGATTCCTGGATCTGAACAGAAAGGGATGGTGCTTATAATCTATTAATAACCTTTTTATGCACTAATAAGGCAATAAGTAAAGACACTACACCTCTTCTCTACTGATTTTTCTAAATCTTCATTGAAGAATTACTATACATCACATGAGCCCTTGAAATTGGTGATATCTTTTAAAATCAATTTGTTTATGGAAAAATGGGACCTGAGAGAAGAAACAATTGTCTAGGGCCCTTTGTACTATAGAGGCAACTCTGATGAAGCATGTATTGCTTTGAACCATTTAGAGCAGAACTTCCACCTCTGAGATCTTCATTTTGCTTATTTGCCAAAAAAAAATCAAAATATATATTACATTTAGTGATCTTTGTTCATTTAGATGTGATTTCTAACTTCAAAGGACAGATTGCATCTGTGTTTTCACATATATCTTCAATTGAACAATTACACTTTGCATTTCAGTAATTATTGGGAACTTTACTTAAGCAATATGTATCACATATCTGCTCTATGACAAGGACTGTGCTATGTGTGTACACAATTGGTATCATATTTTTATTAAAGTCAAGCCAAATATGCAGAAACTCACATGGACAGCTCACACTGAACTGAGAACTTACATGCTGTTGAAGTTACTCAAACTATAGTCAGGAACTGCCAGTTGGTGATACCTGTGATCTAAGCCCTCATCTCACTGTCCTCAATGTGCTGGTCCCTCCATCTGCAATGGATCACTTCCACACTCATCCTACCTTGTGGCCCTTATGAAATTGCACTGAACATACTCTTTGCATGTCATCCTCCACTTACTCTATCACTTTTCATCTTTATAGGTTGAGTACCTAATAGAGTCCCTGGCACATAACAAGTACTCAAATCAATAGTTCCTCTTTTATAAATAATAATAATGACTACATTTTTTTAGACTATGTTGCATAAAATCATTCACTTGAGTTAAGCCTGTATAGGATTCTTTAGTTAAAGGGAAGCAGACTGACAGAGAAGGGGGAGAAAATTAAGGCAGAATCAGACTTTTAGTCATAACTAATGAGTGGTAATAGAGCTATGCATAGAAATCTACCAAAGAGAAAACCGCTTTGCTAACCTATTGGTTAGAGTTCAGGGACTACTGTCTTAAACTTGAAGCCACAAAGTAAGCAATTTGCCCCTTGAGCAGCAACTCTCCAATGAGTCCATGAGATTTGATGTTTCCCAGGTGTCCAACCTACTACCAGGGACTTAATTAGTGTGGAGACTATCTGGTGTATTAGAGACATTCATATCAGTCCTGCTTTACTTAGCTTTGTGCTACTTACATGCTACATGAAAATGAAGCATAGTGAGAACAGTAGTATAATACCTCACATGTTTAAGCCCATTTATTAGCAGTCAGTCATTGTACGAAGGACTTACATGTTTGATCTCACTTAAGCTTCATGACAACCTCATGAGGTAAATGCTAGTATATCCCCATTCATCAGTGTGGAAACTGAGGCACAGTGCTATAAGTCTAACAGTTAATCAACTGTGGATTGGGTAATCAATTGTGGATTGGGTAACCCAACCATTGAGTGTTCTGGGCTCTAAACTTGGGATTCAAAATCTTGGATTTTAGTTTCGGCTCTGCCCTGTCTATCTTTGTTTAAACTTTCTGAACCACAGAGTCCTCACTGGCGAAATGAAAATCCTATCATCTACATTCCAACTCATCTAAGAGAATCGAATGAGATTTGACATGAAACAGCTGTGTGAACTTTAAAGCACTGTAGAGATGCATAGTATTACCATTTATACCACATCAGACTCCTGCAAATTTCTAAGGGAGTGTTGGGCTCATTATATATTCTCTCATTCGTTTTATGTGAAAATACAGTAAATGGATACTCTAGTTTGCTAGCTGCCAGAATGCAATATACCAGAAATGGAAAGGCTTTTAACAAGGGGAATTTAATGAGTTGCTAGTTTACAATTCTAAGGCTGAGAAAATGTCCCAATTAAAACGAGTCTATAGAAATGTGCAATTTAAGGCATTTGGGGAAAGATACCTTCAAGAAGGCCGATGACGTTCAACATTTCTCTCTCAGCTGGAAGAGCACATGGTGACGTGGTGGTGTCTGCTGGCTTTCACGTGGCTCAACCAAAAAAGGGACTCTCTCTAAAATGTCTCCTCTTTTGAAGGATTCCAGCAAGCAACTCCACCTTCAGTGGGTGGAGACAAACGTCCATGAAAATCATCTAATCAAATGGGTGGATCACATCTCCATGGAAACAATCAAAATGCTCCCACCTAGCAATATTGAATGAGGATCAAAGGGAATGGCTTTTCTGGGGTCCACCACAGATTCAGAACAGCACAGTGCCTATATTGGAACTTTCTTTCCAAGCATTACCCAGCATGTAATTTTGCAGAAGAATAAAGCAATTCCTCCCCTCCATCTTGTTTTTTTCCCCCTTGTTTATTGTGTTAACGTACTTATTTTAGCTAGATTGATATTTTGCATAATATATAATACATAGACTTAAATTACATGTATTCAGCCCCCAAATATTTTTAATTCCACTAGCATTAACAGAACTGTAAATAAAGTGGAGAACAAAGTGATACTAGAAGCTATTTAAATATTAATATAAGATTGTTAGAAAAGGAAATCCTAAATTCAGTCTTTCCCTGCTCCCATTCTGGAAAAATTTCAAAGCAATTTATTTGGAACATGAACAAATGTGCTGACAATTGGTGTCTATACTTATTTTGGAACTTGTTCTGTGTAGAGTAAAATATTTTATACTTGTAAATATTTACCAAATAATAATTACAATTTTTAGAGGATCAAGCTTTTGTTGAATGTTGTACTATGCACTTTCAACTTTATTATCACATTAAATTTACACAATAAACCTTCAAAGTGAGTATCAGGATTGCCATTACAGTGAATAGGAATCAAAGGCTCAGGGGAATTAAATGACTTTCCAAGTTTGCACAACTATTAAATATCCATTTTCACACCTTGATTTTTGGTCCATAATCAATATTTCCTTGCATAAAATGCTTGACTATGAATTCCATTGAATAACAAGAGCAATTTAAGTTTTAATGTATCTAAAGCAGCTCATTCTAAGGACAGGGGAAGGCTATTAGTTGGCTAGTCCATCACATGTTACCAATTCCCTAAGACCTTCTCTTGTGCTTTTCCACTATAGAACCTGTAAAAGACATATTCATTTTCTCACTTATTCATGCAACTAAATTTGAGCAAGGGACACAGTTGTAGCCATTGAAATGTAAGCAGAGGTCTGCTGGGGAAACTTAGGAAAAATTTTTTTCTGTTACGTGTGCATATATAGCAAGCAAGACTCTTTTGTTAAATCTTCTACCATGAATTCCTGCTGAGGTGAGGCTTGATGCTGTGGTAACCATCTTACAGCCATGTGCTAAATGCAAAGAAAATCACGATTATTCAGTCTTTTGCACCACTGAACTGTTGAAAAAGCTACTTATCTCCACATTATTGCATGACAAAATTAAACTCTGATTTGATTAAATATACTGTTAATCAGTTAACATGTAATTGAAATTGAAAGTGTTCCTAAGCGATACGCACAAGAATTCCTGAAAATCTTGTCTTGCTGGAATTACCGTGGAAAAAGATTTAATTTATGTGCTGCAAATTCAATAGGAAATTTTGCACTGGATAATTGTTACCTGAATTAATATCCTTTTCTAGGTCCTCTTTTAGGAACCATACAGTTTTCAAAATTAAAGATGCAGTCAGTGCTATCAAAATTCCTATAACATATTAAAATTGATTAAGATAAAAGTCAGATGGCCTCTACTACAGTAATTTTTGTTTCCTTGAATTCTTTCATTTTCATTTTAATGAATATCTTGTGTTTGCCTCTCAGAACAACTTTCCCTGAGGTAGATTGAATTTATGACCGCTATTTTTCATTCCTCCCTGGAGCCATGCCCTTGCAGTTCTTTATATGGCAGGTGAGGTGTTCTTCCTGTCCTTGGGTCTGGCCTCTGCCATCTGGCATGCCTTAACCAGTTGATGTTAGGTGATTTGATGCAGAACCTTGAAGTGTTCTTACATGCTGGGGCTTGCTGTCTTGTATCTTGGACATCTCCTGTTGAGTCCGTTGTGTCCAAGAGGAGAATGAGAAATAAGTGTGGCCGAACTGACCTAAAGAATCAGGTTGAACCCTGTCAAGACCAGCTAAACCCTGTAGGTGAAGAGCGATTAACGTGTATGGGTATACCAGTGAGTTTGGGGTGTTTTTATTTAGAGAGTAAGCGCTGCCTTACACGCTACCCTCTCTCTGTTCATGAGATTTGAGTGGTACTGACAATAACTATTAGTGCTTGAATCGGCCCATTCATCCAGATCTGCCCAGTCTGTGTATTCAATTCTCATTATCTTAGTGATTAATTTGTAAATGGGTCTGTTCGTCACCATACTCAGACCTTTCAAATCAATTCAGTGGCATTTTATAATTATTAGGAAAAGCAATCTCTCTTCCCACTAGAATTTCCCAGATATAAGAATTACACAATTCTGTATTTACTGACAATCACCTATGGGCAGTGTGGATCTGAGAATGAAGTCAACACTGAAGGAAACACCCAAGAGATGGAAAGAGACAGAGAGAGAAAATAGTCCTGTTGACAATGTTAAAGTCCCTGGTCTAGTTTCCTTTGGATATTTTATTATTTCAAGTCAATAATTTCCGTTCTTACTTAAGTTATTTTGAATTAGCTTTTGTTGCCCCCTGTATGTAAGAAGGGTCTCCAGAGCTTTCAAGAACAACAGGGAAATAGTTCATATAATAAAAGAGATACCGCTAAAGTACTCCTAAGGAAGACTGCATGAAGGATGGGTATTCAAATAGAATTTCAAGTTAACAGGGGTTTTTGACCTATGAGGCTTAGAAAAATATATATCCTGGTGAGAAAAGAAATGATTGAAAGTAAGAAAATGGTAAATGTATCTTAGGGACAGTACACAATTTAGTTTGACTGAACTATAGGTGTCTTAAAATAAAGAAATAAAACATGAATTTGTACAGCATTTTTTTTTAGCTATTTTTCCAAAGCCTTAAAATCCTGCATGGGTAATTCATGTTCAATGTGTGATCTGTGGGAAGATTTTCAGAAGGGGAGATATACGATTAAAACTTGGTAGAATTTATACTTGGTAGAATTTACTAGAAGGGAAAGTTGAATATAAGTAAGCAGAGCAATTGAAAGATCAGTGTCTAGAGAAGTTTGGTCCTGCAGAGTGCTTGGCACTTACTAAGGGCTTAATAAATATTTATTAATGTTATAGTGAATAGGAGACTTCTGTGAGAAAGTGTCTAAACTAGATGAAAGAACAATACGAATGCATAGAAAAGTTAAAAGTTATAATGGATTTGATAAGTGAGTGAAGATGGGGGCTACAGGGGAGGTTCAGCTACAAATATGAGCAGGGAGATTTCAACTTTGTTGAAGAAAACTCAGAATTCCTCAATTTCAAAGATGTTCGGTCTGGGGAGAAAGATTATGAGGTTGATTTATTTTAGCACAAATACTTTTTCTCCTCAAATGAACACATGGGTTTTAACATTTTTATAATGAATTTCCTTTTTTACACACTAAAGTTGAAATTTTCCTAGTCCAGAAACACATTTTATTTATGTATAAATCAATGAAAATAGTATCAGCATAAGCAACTCATGTCCAACTATTCCAGTTAAAGTGAACTGGAAATAAAATTCTGGAAATAATTTGAAATCCTTGGAAATTCTTAACTACATATTTCAGGAACAAATACCACATAGCACCCCTTTGATTGCCTTATTAATTAACAAATATTTCTTTTCCAAGACGAAGAAGCCATACTTTGGTATCTCTAAGACATACAGATGCTATAAAAACAGGTCTGATATTTCACAGGCCAGTTGACTGTGAAGAATTTTTTCTGGCTAACAATCATGTGGTTCTATTGCCTTAAGTTTCATTATAGAAGCAAATATATAAAAATGACATTCACGAGTCATTTAAAAATATTTAACATCTTAGGCAGTCTGGCTTTCACTACCATAATATATCTAAAAGTCTTCTTCCAGATATGACAATTGCCCCTTCTTGTATGACAGAGTGTCAATATTCTGTGAATTAATACTTAAGATCAAAGAGCACATACTCTTAGGAATTACAGTATGCATTTATTTCCTTATGCTAAGCCATTTGGTTTGAGATATTATGGCACAAATAAGGAGCTGGGAAAAGATTGAAACAGCCATTGCCAAGTTTGTTGGCCTATGACATGATGACCTCATATACTCTTTTTTTTTTGCATGGGCAGGCACTGGGAATCGAACCCGGGTCTCCAGCATGGCAGGTGAGAACTCTGCCTGCTGAACCACCATGGCCAGACTGACCTCATACACTGTTGATTACAGAAACAGATCTATCCATCCCCCAACCTTCTAACCTCCACCCTTACTGAATAGGGTATGCCTGAGGTCTTTGACCTGTTATCTACCATGCTTCATTCTAGGATCCTCAGCCAATATCTTCTTTCTGAAAGTTTATAAAAACACTGATGTCCAAATTCTACTCATGGCCTACTGAGTCATAATCTCTGGAAGTAGGGTTTAGGCAATTGCATTCTTTTAAAGTTTCATTGGTGATTCTGATGCACACTCTTGGTTAAGAGCCACTAACTTGATCTAAATCAGTGTTACCCCTGAACTCCAGATAAAATATTACTCCCCTTTTCACATAATTCCTTTCTTAGGGTGAAGTCCTTTTTTTCCCCCATAAATTATATGCATGCACAAGGTTATTATTCTCCCTCCAGAACTGGAACCAGAAATCTACCCTGGGAGTACATGCCAGCTCCAAACTGAGCTGGGGAGGATATGGGGGAAACAGTGGCTGGCAAGGGCACAATGAGGTTTTCTTTCCAATTTAAGTTGCCTTTCCATTTTTCTTTTTTCTTTTCAGTTATTCTGCAGTATTTATTTGTTTTTTTAAATATTTTTATTGAGAAATATTCACACACATATAGTTCATACATGGTATACAATCAATGGCACACAATATCATCACATAGTTGTGTATTCATCACCGTGATCATTTTTATTACATTTGCTCACTCCAGAAAAAAGAAATAAAAAGAAAAAGCTCATACATTCCACAATCCTTGCCCCTCCCTCTCATTGACCACTAGTATGTCCATCTACCAATTTATTTTACCCTTTATCCCATTAGTTATTTTTATCCATTTTTTTTTAACTCATCTGTCCATACCCCATATAAAAGGAGCATCAGACACAAAGTTTTCACAATCACATGGCCACATTGTAAAAGCTATATAGTTATACAATTGCCTTCAATAACCAAAGCTACTGGAATACAGCTCGGCAGTTTCAGATGAAGTCCCTTTTAACTTGGTCATCGTTCTGGGATTTTAAGCCAAGTTGTCATGAAAGTTTTTCTGCTGTCCTTTCTCCACTCGCAGTGATTTCTTTCCATCTCATTTGAATGCAGTAAAAAATGAGAGAATTTGTCCAATGTCTAACATCTAAATCAACAACAAACTTCATCCTAGTAACATATTGCTTACATGTTATACATATATATAGAGAGAGAAATCATAAAATCACCTATGTCTGTAATACCAAGTATCAAACTAATCTTCATTTCAAGCACTAGAATTAAACAATTGTTGGTTCTCTGTACAGACCAATCCATTGGTTCTGAATAAACAATTTAAATGAATGTGAATGCATTATATACTCATATAAAACATATCCTTTTGTTCTAGTTTGCTAGCTGCCGGAATGCAATATACCAGAAACGGAATGGCTTTTAACAAGGGGAATTTAATGAGTTGCTAGTTTACAGTTTTAAGGCCAAGAAAATGTCCCAATTACAAGTCTATAGAAATATCCAATCAAAGGCATCCAGGGAAAGATACCTTGGTTCAAGAAGGCCGATGAAGTTCAGGGTCTCTCTCTCAAGTGAG
>PVIY010056401.1:0-13326 GCA_004026745.1 Myrmecophaga tridactyla | reverse complement strand
ATGGCCACCTGCCCTCTCCTGGTTGCAGCCACTTCTTCACCTCCCCCGACACCCTGCCTGCCAGGGGCTCTCCCTTGGGTCCCCTGCTGCTGCTGCTGCAGTTCTCCACATGGAATCCACTCCTCTGTCCCCAGGCCCCTTCCTCCTCCCACCCTCCCACCAGGCTGGTCACTTGTGGAAACCCCAGGCCTTCTTCACCGCCCCTGCCCCCTCCCCAGGGCTATGTTCTATCTCTGAGCTCTGACCACACTGGGCCCTCTGCAGGTCCATGGGGGTCTACCCTGGCCGGGTCCTCCCCCCACCACTTACCCCCCCTCCACACACACACACACATGGAGTTTGCAATTCCCAGAGCTGCTGGAGGAGGCGGGGACAAGAAAACTAAAGTCCCCCAGGAGACAGGTATGTGCACCTGCATTTCAAATAGCGACTAGATTTGGGATGAATGAGAAAACAAGCCATTGGGCCAAGCTAAGGGAGGCTCCCTCCCTCCCCACTAGAAACACATCACAAAGAGAAGCCATGGCCAGGGTGCCACTGTGCCGGCTGGGATAGTCTAGGTAGGGATTTTAGAAATGAAAAGGAAGAGAGGAAAGCGCCCCAGGCTGTCTTACCCCCCCGGCTGTGGATGGCGCACCTCTTGGAAACACTGGATGGAGGTGTGAGAGTGTGGATGTGTGGATGTGTGCACTCTGGGGTTGCAAAATCAGGGGAAAGGCCACACGGTGCAGTCCTGTCTCTCAGGGTGGGGGCAGGGAGCACCTGAAGAAATGCCTGACCAACATTCCTGAGATGGTTGCAGAAAGGGGCCAGCTCAGGGCAGCTAGTCAAAGAGGTAGGTCTCGAGTGGGAAGCCCGCTTTGGCCTTTGAATGGGGCTCCCCCATGCTGCTAACCTCTGTGTCCCTGGGGCTAAGGAGGCCTGGGGAGAGCCAGCCAGCCACAGCAACAGAGCGGGGAGAGGGACCCCAAAACCTGGATGGGAAATTTATAGGTTTTTTTTTTTTTTCCTTCTTTTCTCCTCCACCTGTAAGGATGGAGGACAGGGCTTCTGCAGGCAGGGCAGGGTTGAGACCTCAGTGGATTGGAGCCTGCCTGAGCTGGCAGCCACACCTGACCCTGCAGGGTGGTTGGATGAGAGGGTGACCATAGCTCAGATGTGCTGGAGGCAGGTGTGCATAGGTGAACGCTAGGTTGGTCAGCCTGCTAGCACATAAATCTTCCCTTACATCAGGGGAAGAGTGGCTTGCCACTGTGTATGTATCTGACACCGAGTGAGCCAGTGCTTTCCTCCCAGCTTTGTCTCTCTCAGGCCTGGCCCGCCTTGTCAGCCACCCCCATCACCCGCCCCTGCCCTCTGGCACAGGTAATGATTCTTCCCTGATGACAGTATGGTGTGGATGGCTGGGTCTGGAATCCTGCCCAGGAAAGATGCAGAGGTGACCCAATTCTCAGAGGGAGCCAGGCCTTCGCTGTGGAGAGCACAGCTCCCTGGGGTGTGCCTGCCTCGTGGGTGTGGACAGGGCTTGCGGGAACGAGGTGCCTACACCCACATCCCTCCTTAGTCTGTGTCTGGGACTGTGCCTGTGCTCTGGTCTGCACCCACAGAAATACGAAGGAGAGTGCTTAGCTGACCCTCCTCACAGCCCCTTCCAGGGAGCTGGGAAGGGAATGGCCCCTCCTTACTTCCCAAATGGTCAGTCGGTGAAGGAGGGGCTCCCAGGCCCAGGGGGCACCATCAAAGGGGACTCTGCCGGTTGTGAGATTCCTCCTTCCAACCTTTCCTGGAGAATTTGACCGAACAGGAGGCCCACCAGCATCTGGGGCAGGAAGCAAATTCACGGGAAGAGCCTGCACGTTGGGGTGGGAGTTCCAATGCTCCAGTTCCAGGATCCGAAGCTGGATCCATCTACTGCACCTCCCCCCTTGTCCTCCCCCTCTGCCCCCGGAGGTTTTTGCAGAGCCTTCTCCTTTCACTGTCACCCCTGCCCCCACCTCCACTCCCAGGCATCAGGCCTGGAATTTGCATCAGGCAGAGGTTGCCTCATGGAGTCTGGCATTTACTCAGGGGGTTAGTTCCTCCTCAGATGGAACATCTGTGAAATGGAGCCCCACAATCGTTAAGGTAAGAGGGCGCTGCTTTAAAGAGTGAAGGAGCCCCGACTTTGCAGAATGCATGCGACTCTTGGTCCCTGGCCTTCCTCTGCAGCCCTTTGTTTCTAGGGCTTCTGCAGGCCCCAGGCTGGGATGTTTCCTGCAGGGTGAGGTCCCACACTAGAGAGGGGGCTCTCCTCACCTCTCCCTCTTCCTTCCCCTTCTCTGGGGTCTATAACTGCCCAGAACCTCCACTGCTGTGTCACGCACAGAAAATGTGTCTAATGAGTATCAATGAGTAAATGGACAAAGTGGAGGAATATATTTCCCTTCAGTTTATTCCTGCCTAGGTGGCCATCCAGTTGGGGAAGAGGATTGAGGTGAGGGCCTCATTCCAGGTGGTGAAGAAGGCAGGATCACTTAGAAATAGTAACACCTGCCTTCCCTGCAAAGTTACCTTGTGCTGATTTGGTGGACATGCCATTGTTGCCTGGAAAGACCCTCTGCTTTTGGGAAGAGGCCAACTGTGACAGTAGGGAGGACCTCCTAGGATGTAGGGAGGAGCCCAGAGCATGCTTTTTCCTACTGGGGCAGGGCCAGTGTGGTGGAAGAGTGCCCCCTAGTGAGCCTCATCCCCAGGAGAAAGTGTCAGCTGGGCTCAGGGCTCCCAAGGTGGCCCTTGGGTCCTTGATTGGGGGGGGGAAGATGTTTGGACAGGGTTTCATCCTGGGGAACAGGCGTTTCTCCTGTAAGAACAGGCCCGAGTTGTGTATCTGAACTTTCTTCTTGCTTTAGCCTGTCTTGGGCTTTCACACTGTCTAGCAAACTTCTGTCATTGACATTGAGAAAACACCTTGAATGCACTCACTTACTCACTCACCATTCCATGCGGTTATTTGCTCTTGGATTTTGTGTATTCATTCGACAAATATTTCCTGAGCTCCCACTCTGAGCCAGGCCCAATTTATTGAAGGGGGTTTCCATCCTTGTAGAACTCACGGCCTGCTGTGTGCACAGTCACAACAGGCAAGTACACTACAGAGTGGAGACTCCCATCTTGAAGGAAGGTACCTGGGCACGTGGAGGAAGTCATAGCAGGCTTCCTGAAGGAGGCGTTTTACAAGCTGAGTGCTAAAGGCCAAGTAGAACTGTGATGTGTCAACCCGTAGGCTGGGATCTGACATAGAAGCACAGATCCATATCCCTTGGTTTGCTAAAACAGATACAGAAAGTATTGAGCCATTCTTGAGTGGCTACTGACCTCCTGCCACTTATATCTCCTTTCCCAGGAGTAATTCTGGTAGGGAGGGTGTTCTAGTTTGCTAGCTACTGGGATGCAATATATGAGAAATGGAATTGGTTTTAAAAAAGAGAATTTAATAAGTTGCTAGTTTACAGTTCTAAGGCCAAGACAATGTTCCAATTAAAGCAAGTCTATAAAAATGTCCAAATTAAGGCATCCAGGTAAAGATACCTTGGTTCAATAAGGCTGATGAAGTTCAGGGTTTCTCTGTCCACTGGAAAGGCACATAGTGAACAGGGCAACATCTACTAGCTTCCTCTCCAGGCCTCTTGCTTCATGAAGCTCCCCGGCAGTGTTTTTCTTCTTCATCTCCAAAGGTCACTGGCTGGTGGACTCTCTGGTTCTCTCATCATACTGTAGTGGTTCTGTGGCTCTCTCCTCATTCTCAAAAGGCACTCTCTCCAAAATGTCTCCTCTTTTATAGGATTCCAGTAAACAAATCAAGACCCACATAGAATGGGTGGAGACATGTCTCCATCTAATCAAATTTAATACCCACAATTGATTGAGTCACATCTCCGTGGAGATGACCTAATCAAGTTTCCAACCTGTAGTACTGAATAAGGATTAGAAGAGACCGTTGCTCCCACAAGATTGATTAGGATTAAAACATGGCTTTTCTGGAGTACGTAAATCCTTTCAAATCAGCACAGAGGGGTAACGAAGGGACACAAGGAAACCTTTGGGGATGATGGCTATGTTTGTTATCTTGATTGTGGTTTACACATATAACAAAACTTATTGCACACTTTAAATAGATGCAGTTACTATATATCACTTATGCCTCAATAAAAAAAGTCAAGTAGTACCATAAGGCTTATAATATAAAAAGCAGTCCTTTGCCTCGCTCTTCTCCCCACCAAGTCCCAATCCCAAGAGGCACCCACTTACAACTCTTTTAGATGTTATGTTATTTCACCCATATATTTGTTAAAAAAAAATCTGCAAATTCTTCTATATCATGGTTTTTCTGTTTTAGGTGCCATCTATCTATACTTCCTAGATGAAAGATAAGGGTCTAGGTGGCTTAAACACACATAAACACTTCCTTCCCCTCACCCTCTTAGAATAGTCATGTGACACTTTCTGGATAAATTACTATTCAATGTTTATATCATTATGACTGTAAATATTGTGAACAGCTGAATTACCTAGTGTCCCATGATTATATTTCCTGTCTTACATTTTTTTTTTTGTTTTTATTGGAGCTCAATATTTACTTCACTTTTTCATTCGCTTGGTTTTCTCTGTATTTCTCCTAATTTATGCCCGTACGGATGAACAGAATACCACTGGTATTCTATTGGGTCCGTTTTGGTTCTGGTGGCATCCTTCCCAGAGAATAAGGATGGGTTGCTCTTGGTTCCCACCAGAGAGCCTGCATCCCGACATCTCCCTCCATCCCCATCAGGAGCCTTCCCCATGTGTCTCTTCTTTTTGGTGGATTGCTTGGGTTCCTCTTTTTGGATTTAGTCTTCTAATAGCTTCAACCTCACACGCTATTGATAGTTTGCTGGGTATAAAATTCTAGCTAGAAATACTTTTCTCGGTGTATTTTGAAGGAGCTTCTTCATTGTCTTCTTTTTTTTATTTTTAAATTAATTTTTAAAAATATGACAAGAAAGAAACACAAACATTCTTAACATATGATCATTCCATTCTACATATATAATCAGTAATTCACAATATCATCACATAGTTGCATATTCATCATCATGAATTTGCATAAATTCAGATAAAGAAATAAAAAGACAACAGGAAAAAATTCATACATACCATACCCCTTACCCCTCCCTTTCATTGATCACTAGCATTTCAATCTAAATTTATTTTAACATTTGTTCCCCCTATTATTCATTTTTATTCCATATGTTTTACTCATCTGTTAACAAGGTAGATAAAAGGAGCATCAGACACAAGGTTTGCACAATCACACAGTCACATTGTGAAAGCTATATCATTATACAATCATCTTCAAGAAACATGGCTACTGGAACACAGCTCCACATTTTCAGGTAGTTCCCTCCAGCCTCTCCATTACATTTTGACTTACAAGGTGTTATCTATTTAATGCATAAGAATAACCTCAAGGATAACCTCTCCACTCTGTTTGGAATCTCTCAGCCATTGACACTTTATTTTGTCTCATTTCCCTCTTCCCTCTTTTGTTTGAGAAGGTTTTCTCAATCCCTTGATGCTGAGTCTCAGCTCATTCTAGGATTTCTGTCCCACGTTGCCAGGAAGGTCCCACACCCCTGGGAGTCATGTCCCACGTAGAGAGGGTGGTAAGTTTGCTTGTTGTGTTGGCTGGAGAGAGAGAGGCCACATCTGAGCAACAAAAGAGGTTCTCTTGGGGGTGACTCTTAGGTCTAATTTTAAGTAGGCTTGACCTATCCTTTGTGGGGTTAAGTTCCATATAGACCTTAGTCTATAGCTTTGGTTGTCCGCACTGCTTGTGAGAATATCAAGAATACAACTTGGAGAAATTGAATTTTCCCCCTTTCTCACCATTCCCCGAAGGGGACTTTACAAATACTTTTTTATCCACTGTTCAAATCACTCTGGGATTTATTGGTGCATCACTCTGGACAAATCAACAAAATCTCGTGCCCTACTCAAGGTTCCATGTACTTATGGTGTTCACTTAAGCTGTCTACGTTTTGTACAAAATAAACATTTTTTGCTTTAGTCTCACACATAAGTTAAAATTTTAAAATATTAATTACTATCAATTTTCAACACTCTGCAGTAATGACATTCCTATGTTCTTCCTCATGCAAAAACAATTTTTTAAATTTGTACATTTAGTCACTATCATTATACACTCAAGGCATTCCTAGATTATACCATCTCAGTCTTTATTGTCTATCTTTCTTTGTGATCTCATTTATGCCCCAGCCCTCCTCCCTCTATCATTCTCACATTCAGCTTCATTCAGTGTTTTAACATAATTGTATTATAGTTAGGTAGTATTGTGCTATCCATTTCTGAGTTTTTACAATCAGTCCTGTTGCACAATCTGTATCCCTTCAGCTCTGATTACCCAATATCTTACCCTATTTCTATCACTTGATGGTCCTGTTACCAATGCAATTCTCCAAGTTTATTCGCTAATGTCAATTCATATCAGTGGTTTCATTGTCTTCTTGCTTCCAGTGTTGCTCTTGAGAAAAATCATGCAATTCTGATTGTCAATCTCTGAATGTGAACTGTTTTCTCTTTCTCTGGAAGTTTCAAAGATTTTCTCTGCATGTCTGATGGCCTGAAATTTCCCAGTGATGTGCCTTCATATTTTTTGTTCATTGTGTCAGGCCCTTGGTAGGCCCTTCAATCTGTCACTTCATGTGCCTCAGCTCTGGAAAATTTTCTCAAATATTATTTTTGTTACTTGTCTCCAAGTCTCTTCTCTCCTTTGGAACTCTACTTATTTGGATGTTAACACTCCCAAAATGATTCTCTAGTTTTTAAGGTTTTCCCGGTTATTTTTTCCTTTTCTGGGAAATTTCTTCCACTTATATTTCAATATATTTTTATACAACCCTTCTATATTTTTGCTACCATTTCTAATGTTCAAGAGCTGTGTATTGTCCAATTGTTTCTTTTGATAGTACTATTTTCTTCTTTCATGAATTAATTATCTTCCCTCATCCCTCTGGGGATAGTAATTATTTAAATTGTTCTCTTATTCTGATTCCCACGTTATCCCTGTTTCCTTGGAGTTCATTTTTCTGTTTGTTCGTCTTGGTCTCTGTTTTTTGTTGTTAAGGCTTCCCTCAAGTGACTTTGATTCTTGGCAGTCAGGTCCTCTTTAGGAGTGAGACATTTAAAAGCTGATGGAAGCCCCGTGTGGGTCAGAGCTGGTTTCTTGGCAGGTCTCACAGAAAAGCAGTGGGGCAAAGTTCTGGCCCTGATTTGGGGGATCTCAAAATTGTAGCTATATAGGTCACTTCCCTTGGGTTGGCCAGGTTCCCAGTGAAGGATGCTTCGGACCCCCTGCCTGGAGGCTCGAAGCCTGGCTGCCAGTGGGATTTGAGAGCAGAACAGGGAAGGGAAGCTAAAGGAGGTGTGTGTGGGGGGTAAGCTATGCCCATACCCCCGTGACCACCATCATCAGTCTCTCTACATGGTAATTTCGTGAGGGAGGGGACCTGGGTGGCTTTCTAATAATCCCCTTGCTTTCAGCTTCACCCTTGCCTCTGTCTTAGAGGTGTCTTCTACCTCCACTTTTGAAGACAGTCTGGGGTTCTGATGGGCTTGTTTCTTTCCCCGCTCCCAAAACACTTAGCAGCGGGGAGAAATCTAAAGCCTCATCTACCTGCTTCCCATTTCCCTAACCTCTGTCGGCATCCCTCTCCTGCTCTCTTCTCTCTTGCCTTTTTTTCCCAGAGGGGGTTTGGCCTTTCTCTTTAGTCTCTTTCTGCCACGTTGGCTGAGCTTGGGGCAGGAGCCAGGTGGAGAGAGCTGCTCCCTGCCGGCCGGTTGGTTTTTTGTCTCCTCTTCGTTTTCCCCAACCAGGTGGCTTATTCCAGGCCTTGTCAGGACCCTGGAGGGCACTTGGGGCAGGAAGCTGAGGAGGCCAGGACGGCTCAGCTGGTTCTGCGACTCCAGGCCCTGCTCTTCAGGCCGTGGGCTGGGTTCCCGTGACAACCTCCAAGGATAGGCAACCCAGGTGGGTGGGGGCTTTGTGAAGGGGTGCTCTGAATGATGGGAGGAGACTCTGGTACTCCGGGCACTTTGGGGCTCCCCCCAACCCAGGACTTGGAAAGGAAGACTCCAGGCTTGAGGTTTTAGAGGTGCATGTTACTCCCTTCTCTACGGCACTTTGTCTTCCCCAAACCTGGTCACCCAGAGAAAGTCTGGCCCAGCGTGGCCCTTGCTCCGGTCTTGCCCCCACTTCTCCTGCTTTTGCGGGAGAGGAGGCGGAGGGGAGGGCTTTGCCGCCCCCCAGGGTCACCTTTTGCTGCTTCCCGAGAGCAGAGCTGCTGTTCTTTCAGCCACTTTGGAAAGGATTTTTTTTTTTTTAATTTTTTGATTGCGGTATCTTCACACACCTACCGACATGAATGGGCAGGGCTGGGGCTGGGCGTGGGAAGCGCAGTCCTCTGGGGCTGTGCACCTGTGGGCAGGACATCTGCGGGTACCCACGGTCGCGGCTGGTGAGTTCCGACTTTAGCTGTGTGCAGGGCTGCACAGCTGGAGGGGGGCCGAGCTGGTGGGCTCCAGCTGAGACGGGCCATGTACACTGGGCCAGTGGCCTTCAAACATTTGCTAACAAAAGCCCAATATTTTTGAATTTTTTTCACTCTCTAGAATGTTAACACTTACGTTTTTCATCAGAAGTTTAAGTAACTCCAAATGACATCATCATTTTTGTAAAAATACCTTTGAGAAATAAGCCTGTTCCATTGCTCTTTTAAATGTACCATATGGTATCTAAATACCATCACAATTTACTACCCACCAATATGTATCAGGAAAAATAAAATACACAAAGAAGCTCTTTTTTTAAGAATCGCAAATACTGCTTAACTTTTTCCCTTAAAATTATATTTCCATTTTCTTCTGCCACAGAATTTTTTACTCTTCTAATAATTTTATGCTAAGAAAAAGTCTTCGATTGATCTCGCACCATAATTGTCCTCAATAAAAATGTAAAAACATTAAAAAATGTTCTGTGATTATAAGGTTCTAGGATTTGACATTTTTATTCTGGATTAAATCATATTACAATTATTGTTGGTATAGAATTAATCTAGACACAAAATATGTTATTCATTTGGACAAATAATTATTAAACAAAGTAGCATTTGCTTTTGAAACGTAATTCTCAAAGGGATGAATGGCTGGGGGGCTGTTTTTGCTTCTTTTTTTTTAGCAGCACTCTTGATTTTATTGTGAAATAGAAGAAATATACAAAAAAGCAATAAATTTCCAAATACATTTTAACAAGTAGTTATAGAACAGATTTTGAAGTTTGGAATGGGTTACAATTCCACGATTTTTCATTTTTTCCTCTAGCTGCTCCAAGACACTGGAGACCAAAAGAAATATCAAAATGATGATTCAGCGATCATTCTTATTTGTTCAGCCCTATCTTCTCTGTTATATTCTTCCTTCTTTTTTCTTTTTTTTTTGTGAAAAATAGCATATGTACAAAAAAGCAATAAATTTCAAAGTACATCGCAAATTAATTGTAGAACAGAGTGCAGAGTTTGGTATGGGCTACAATTCCACATTTTTAGGTTTTTATTTCTAGCTGCTGTAAGGTACTGGAGACTAAAAGAAACATAAATTTAATGATTCAGCAATCATACTCATTTGTTAAACCCTACCTTCTCTGTATAACTCCACCATCACCTTTGATCTTTTTCCCACTCTTTAAGGGTATTTGGGCTATACCCATTTTAACTTTTTCATGTTGGAAGGAGCTGTCGATAATATGGAATAGAGGATGGAACTAGTTGATGTTCTGGAAAGGCTGCTCCCCTCCCCCACCTGCATTTCAGGACTTATCTAGCCAGGGATTCATCTAGAGGTAGTATTCTGGAAAGTTACTCTAGTGCATGGAACCTCTGTAGAATCTTATGTATTGCCCTAGGTGTTCTTTAGGATTGGCTGGAATGGGTTTTGGTTGGAGTTTGACAAGTTATGGTAGGTAGCAATGTCTAACTGAAGCTTGCATAAGAGTGACCTCCAGAGTAGCCTCTTGACTTTATTTGAACTCTCTCAGCCACTGATGCCTTATTTATTGCACTTTTCTCCCTTTTGGTCAGGATGGATTTGTTGATCCCATGGTGCCAGGACCATGCCACCAGGCGTGACATCCCTGGATGTCATGTCCCATGTAGAGGGGAGGGCAATTGTTCATTTGCAGAGTTGGGCTTAGAGAGAGAGAGGCCGCATCTGAGGAGCAAAAGAGGTCCTCCAGAGGTGACTCTCAGGCATGCCTATAGGTAGGCTAAGCTTTAGGGGATGGTGTTTTAAGTGTCCCCTTATTTAGGGGTTCTGGCATCTGGGAACAATGCACCTAAATGAGACTCTTTTGCCACTAGGAGACAATGGTGGTGAAAGGGGCAGGAGGGGAAGGAGGCTGTCAGAACACCTCTGCCCCATGCCCATTCCCAGATAGATCAGTTTTAAGAGATAGTTCAGGTAAGCTAAAGATCAGGAAATTGGTTCTGCTAAAACCATCTGTAGCTGTTACAGCCATATGTACCCCCAGGGGCTGTATATCCCTGTTTGGAGCCCACGTGGGTTACTCAGAGGCCTTGTTCAGCCTTTGTCAACTCTATGTCCCGGGTCGCTGGGCTCTTCACCTGCCTGAGCCATTGGGAGCATGCAAGTGCATGGGGTGGGGGGTGGGGGGAGGGCAGCAATATCCCAGGAATATGTACGCAGAAGCTACCAAAATGCTTGGCAACTTTCATTAATGCTCTTCCTCAGCAGAGCAAATAACAGAACCGTTTCCCTAGAACATTTTATGCTTTTAACCCACAGAAAAAGAATCTATTTAATCCTTCATTGAATTAAAGAACAACTTAGTTCAGTTTGGTATTCTTTTTTTTAATTTTTAATTTTTTAAAAAAATACCAAAAAAACACCAAACAAACGCAAACATTCTTAACTTTTGATCCTTCCATTCTACATATATAATCAGTAATTCACAGTATCATCACATAGTTGCATATTCATCATCATGATCATTTCTTGGAACATTTGCATCTATTCAGAAAAAGAAATAAAAAGGAAACAGAAAAAAATTCATACATATCATATCCCCCACCCCTCCCTTTCATTGATCACTAGCATTTCAATCTAAATTTATTTTAACATCTGTTCCCTCTATTATTCATTTTTATTCCATATATTTTACTCGTCTGTTGATAAGGTAGATAAAAGGAGCATCAGACACAAGATTTTTACAATCACACAGTCACACTGCGAAAGCTATATCATTATACAATCATCTTTAAGAAACATGGCTACGGAACACAGCTGCACATTTTCAGGCAATTCCCTCCAGCCTCTCTGTTACATCTTGACTAACAAGGTGATTTTCTATTTAATGCGTAAGAATAACTTCCAGGATAACCTCTCCACTCTGTTTGGAATCTCTCAGCCATTGACACTTTATTTTGTCTCATTTCACTCTTCCCTCTTTTGTTCGAGAAGGTTTTCTCAATCCCTTGATGCTGAGTCTCAGCTCATTGTAGAATTTCTGTCCCACGTTGCCAGGAAGGTCCACACCCCTGGGAGTCATGTCCCATCAGTTTAGTATTCTGACTTTTTTTTGAGACAGAGAGGAAGGTTACTAAAGTTATATTCACTGCGTTTTCACCTTACATGCAAAACAAAAACAAAATTTTAAAATTTGGGATTTTAATGAGAAAGGAATACATTTCTCGTTCTTTAAGCCCCTGCAATTAAAAAAAATATATTTCTAGTGACAAATCTTCACACACATGAGGTCCATACATGGTATATAATCAGTGGCTCAAAATTTCACCACATGGTTGTGTATTCATCATCATGATCATTTTTCAGAACATTTGCATCACTCCAGAAAAAGAAATAAAATTAAAAAAGAAAAATCTCATATATCCCATTCCCCTCCCTTTCATTGACCGCAAGTATTTCTATCTACCCAATTTATTTTACTCCTTATCCCCCTATTTATTTTTTATCCATATTTTTTTACTTATGTGTCCATACCCTGGATAAAAGGAGCATCAGACACAAGGCTTTCACAATCACACAGTCACACTGTGAAAGTGATATCTTTATATAATTGACTTCAGGAGTCAAGGCTAATGGAACACAGCTCAACAGTTTCAGCTACTTCCCTCCAGCCACTCCATTCACCATAAAGTAAAAGGGGATATCTATGTAATGCATAAGAATAACCTCCAGAATAACCTCTCAACTCTCATATCTCTCAACTACTGACACTTTATTTTGTCTCATTTCTCTCTTCCCCCTTTCAGTCAAGAAGGCTTCTCAGTCCCTTGATGCTGGGTCCCGGCTCTTCCTGGGATTTCTGTCCCATGTTGCTAGAGAGATTTATACCCCTGAGAGTTGTGTCCCATGAAAGGGGGAGAGCAGTAAGTTCACCTGGCAAGTTTGCTTAGAGAGAAAGGCCACACCTGAGCCACAAAAGAGGTTCTCTGTGGGTGACTCTTAGGCATAATTATAAGTAGGCTTAGCATATCTTTTCCAGGACTAAGTTTCAAAGGGGCGAACCCCAAGATCGAAGGCTTGGCCTATTGAATGGTTGTCCCCAAGGCTTGTGAGACTATCAGGAATTCTAAAAGTAGGGGTGTTAGTCAGTTAAAACAATCGCTCAAGGCACGAGGAACTAGAGTTAAGGAAAAAGATCTCACACACTTCTTTGATTTCCTACTAAAGACTTGCCCTTGGTTCCCTCAGGAAGGCACTATAGACCAACAGTGCTGGCTAAGGGTCGGGGATTGTCTAAAGGACTACTTCCGAACCTTCGGTCCTGAAAAGGTCCTGGTCACTGCTTTTACTTATTGGAATCTAATTAACGAAATCCTAAAAGTCCATTCTTTGGCCCCAGATATTCAAAAGCTCTGTAGAGAAGGGGAAGAGGCCTTAAGAAACCACTCCCGCCCCACGTTGGGCGCCAGTTGTCCCGGCCCGCGGGACGATCAACCGAGGCTCTAACTCCTGTGAGGGAGGAATGGTATGGGACAAGAGACACGAAGAACGACAGCAAGACAAATATTCTGATCAAGCTGCAAAGTTTTATTGAGAGGGCTGGGTATATATATGCTTTTGGAAGAAGGCGTGGCTGGTAGGGACGGGTGGCGACCTAGGATTGGTCACTGCTGTCGCTAGGCTGGAGGGCAGATTACTGGGATTGGTTGCTGCTGTTGCTAGGCTGGAGGGCAGATTACTGGGATTGGTTGC
>PVIY010056400.1:0-13307 GCA_004026745.1 Myrmecophaga tridactyla | reverse complement strand
AATTCAACATAAGAAAATCAATTAATGTAATATACCATATCAATAAATCAAAGCAGAAAAACCACATGATCATCTCCATTGATGCAGAAAAGGCATTTGACAAAATTCAATACCCTTTCTTGTTGAAAACACTTCAAAGGATAAGAATAGAAGGGAACTTCCTCAACATAATAAAGGGAATATATGAAAAACCCACAGCAAACATCATCTCCAATGGGGCAAAACTGAAAGCTTTCCTCCTAAGATCAGGAACAAGACAAGGATGTCCACTATCACCATTGTTATTCAACACTGTGTTGGAAGTTCTAGCCAGAGCAATTAGAGAAGAAAAAGAAACACACGGCATCAAAATTGGAAAGGAAGAAGTAAACTCTCACTGTTTGCAGATGATATGATACTATATGTTGAAAACCCTGAAAAATTCACAGCAAAACTAATAGAGCTAATAAATGAGCACAGCAAAGTGGCAGGTTACAAAATCAACACTCAAAAATCTTAGCGTTTCTATACACTAGTAATGAACAATCTGGGGGGAAATCAAGAAAAAAATTCCATTTACAATTGCATCCAAAAGAATAAAATATTTAGGAATAAATTTAACTAAAGAGACAAAAGACTTATACAAAGAAAACTACAAGAAATTGTCAAAATAGATCACAGAAGACCTTACTATATGGAAAGGCGTACCATGTTCATGGATTCGAAGACTAAATATAGTCAAGATGTCAATTCTACCTAAACCGATTTACAGATTCAATATAATATCAATTAAAATTCCAAAAACTTACTTTTCAGAAATAGAAAAATCAATAACCAAATTTATCTGGAGAGGCAGGGTGCCCTGAATAGCTAAAAATATCTTGAGGAAGAAAAATGAAGTTGGAGGCTTCACACTACCCGACTTTAAGGTGTATTATAAAGCTACAGTGGTCAAAACAACATGGAACTGGCATAAAGATAGATATACTGACCAATGGAATAGAATATTCAGATATAGACCCTCTCATCTATGGACAATTGATCTTTGATAAGGCAGACAAACCAACTCACCTGGGACAGAACAGTCTCTTCCATAAATGGTGACTAAAGAACTGGATATCCACATGCAAAAGAGTGAAAGAGGATCCATATTTCACACCCTATACAAAAATTAACTCAAAATGGATCAAAACCTAAACATTAGATCTAAGATCATAAAACTTTTAGAAGAAAATGCAGGTAAATATCTTATTAACCTTGTAATAGGAGGTGGTTTCCTACACCTTACACCCAAAGCATGAGCACTGAAGAAAGAAAGAAATGGGGATTCTTCAAAATTGAACACTTTTGTGCATCAAAGATCTTCATCAAGAAAGTAAAAGGACAGCCTACACAATGGGAGACAATATTTGGAAAGGATATATCAGATAAAGGTCTAGTATCCAGAATATATAAAGAGATTGTTCAACTCAACAACAAAAAGACAGAAAACTCAATTACAAAATGGGCAAAAGACCTGAACAGACACTTCTCAGAAGAGGAAATACAAATGGCCAAAAGGCACATGAAAAGATGCTCAACTTCCCTGGCTATTAGGGAAATGCAAATAAAAACCACAGTGAGATATCATCTCACACCCACCAGAATGACCATTATCAATAAAACAGAAAACGACAAGTGCTGCAGAGGATGTGGAGAAAGACGTACACTTATCCACTGTTTGTGGGAATGTCAAATGGTACAACCACTGTGGAAGGAAGTTTGGCGGTTCCTCAAGAAGCTAAGTATAGAATTGCCATGTGATCCGGCAATACTATTCCTAGGTATCTACTCAGAGGACATGAGGGCAAGAACATAAACAAATATTTGCACACCAATGTTTATAGTAGCATTATTTACAATTGCCAAGAAATGGAAACAGCCAAAATGTCCATCAACAGAAGAGTGGCTAAGCAAGCTGTGGTATATACATACGATGGAATATTATACAGCTGTAAAACAGAATAAAGTCATGAAGCATATAACATGGATGGACCTTAAGGACATTATGCTGAATGAGATTAGCCAGAAACAAAAGGACAAATACTGTATGGTCTCAGTGATATGAATTGACATTAGCGAATGAACTTGGAGAATTTCAGTTGGTAACAGAGACCATCAGGAGATAGAAATAGGGTAGGTATTGGGTAATTGGAGCTGAAGGGATACAGATTGTGCAACAGGACTGATTGTAAAAATTCAGAAATGGATAGCACAATACTACCTAAGTGTAATACAATAATGTTAGAACACTGAATGAGGCTGAATGTGTGAATCATAGAGGAAGGAGGCCTGGGGGCACAAATGAAATCAGAAGGAAAGATAGGCAATAAAGACTGAGATGGTATAATTTAGGAATGCCTAGCGTATAGAATGATAGTGACTAAATGTGCAAATTTAAAAATGTTTCTGCATGAGGAAGAACAAAGGAATGTTAATAATGCAGGGTGTTGAAAACAGATGGTAATTAATATTTTAAAACTTTCCAAGCAAACAATCTTTATTTGGTACAAAATTTATATTTTGACTAGTGCATTTCCTAATATAACTTATGTGGGCAACTCAATCGAACACCATAGTACTTGGAACCTTGTAAAGGGCATGAGATTTTGTAGGTTTGTCAAGAGTGATGCCCAGATAGATCCCAGAGCAATTTGAACAGTGAATAGAGAAGTATTTGCAGAGTCCCCTGGGGGAATGGTGAGAAAGGGGAAAAATTCAACTTTCCCAAGTGGAGAATTCTTTATATTCTCACAGGCAGTGGGGACAGCCAAACCCATAGGCCAAGCCTCCAGTCTTGGGGTTTGTTCATATGAAACTTAATTCCGCAAAGAATAGGCTAAGCCTACTTAAAATTAGGACTACAAGTCACCCCCAAGAGAATCTCTTCTGTTGGCTCAGATGTGGCCTCTCTCTTTCTCGGTTGACACTGCAAGCAAACTCACTGCCCTCCCCCTGTCTACCTGGGACACGATTCCCAGGGGTGTGGACCTTCCTGGCAAGGTGGGACGGAAATCCTAGAACGAGCTGGAACTCAGAATCAAGGGATTGAGAAAATCTTCTCAACCAAAAGGGGGGATAGAGTGAAATGAGACAAAATAAAGTGTCAAGTGTCGATGGCTGAGAGATTCCAAACAGAGTTGAGAGGTTATCCTGGAGGTTATTCTTACACATTAAATAGATATCACCTGTTTAGTTAAGGTGTCATGGAGAGGCTGGAGGGAACTGCCTGAAAATGTGGAGCTGTGCTCCGGTGGCCATGTTTCTTGAAGATAATCGTATGATGATATGGCTGTCACATTGTGACTGTGTGGTTGTGAGAGCCTTGTGTCTGATGCTCCTTTTGTCTAGCTTATTGACAGACAAGTAAAACATATAGATTAAAAATAAATAATAGGGGGAACAAATGTTAAAATAAATTTAGTAGACTGAAATGCTGGTGATTGGTGAAGGAGAGGGGAAAGGGGTATGGTATGTATGAATTTTTTTCTGTTTTTATTACTTTTTCTGAATTGATGCAGATGTTCTAAGAAATGATCATGATGATGAATACACAACTATATGATGACTGTGAGTTATTGATTATATAACAAGAACAGAATGATCATGTGATAGGAATGTTTGTGTTTGTATGTGGTTATGTATCATAAATAAAAAATAAATTAATTAAAAAAAAAGAAATACATCTCTGACAAAACATGTAAGATTATCTGCTTTGATGTATAGGTATTTTCCTGAGCCAAAGTTTGCTAAAAATAAACCATCAATCAAGGAAAAAAAAAGAACAAATTATTAACTGGTATTAGTATAACTGGTTATCAGTTTGAGAAAAACAAAACCATTAATAGTAGTGTATATTATTTTGATTTCACTATGTGCCAGCCATTGTACATTCTTTAAGGAGAATTATTTAACCAAATGCTCAGAATAATTAAAAAATCAAACAAGGAAACTGTAGAATATGCAGGTATTTTTTTAAACATATTTTTATTGAGAAATATCCACACACATTACGCCCAATCATATTACAGAATCAAGGCTCACAGTATCATAAACAGTTGTGTATTCTTCACCATGATCATTTTTAGAACATTTGCATCATGCCAGAAAAAGTAATTTAAAAACTCGTACATCCCATACCCCTTATCCCTCCCTCTCATTGATCCACAGTATTTCAATCTACCCAATTTTTACCCTTTAGCTTCCTCTATTATTTATTTTTTTTATTTGTGTTTTGTTTTGTTTTTAACTCATCTCTCCATATTCTGGATAAAACGAGCATCAGATACAAGGTTTTCACAATCACACAATCACATTGTAAAAGCTATATAGTTATACAAGCGTCTTCTTCAAGAATCAAGGCTACTGGAACACAGTTCAACAGTTTCAGGTACTTTCCTCTAGCCACTCCAATACACCATAAACTAAAAAGGGATCCCTACATAATGCATAAGACTAACTCTAGGATACCCTCTCAGTCTGTTTTAAATTTCTCAGTCACTGGGACTTTTTGTCTCATCTCTCTCTTACCCCTTTTGGTCAAGTCTTTCTCAATCCCATGTTGTCAGGTCCTAGGTCATCCTTGGGAGTCATGTCCCACGTAAGGGGAAGGGTCAGTGAGTTCACCTGCTGAGTTGGCTTTGAGGGAATGGCCATATCTGAGCAACAAAAGAGGTTCTCTGGGGGTAATTCTTAGGCATAATTATCATTAGGCTTAGCCTCTCTTTTGTAGGAATAAACTTCATAGGGGTGAACCCCAAGATTGGGGGCTCAGCCGATTGAAGTGATTGTCCCCACTGGTGGTGAGAATATCAGCAATTCCCCAGATGGGAAAAGTTGAATAGTTCCTCCCCTCTTTTTGCAAATACTTTTTTATTCTTTGTCCAAATTGCTCTGGGATATATTGCGGCATCACACTAACCTATACAAACCAACAGGCTCTCACACCCTATTCAATATTCCATGTATTTAGGGGGTTCAACTAAACTGCCCACACAAGTTAAATTAGGTAATACATTACCCAAAATATAAATTTTGTACCAAATAAACATCTCTCCCTTAGGTTTCACACAGAGGTTGAAGTTAGAAAATTGGGCCTTATCATCCTTTACTCAGATGATACGGTATTCTGATTTACCTTATTCCTATCCAGATCAACTTCATTTATATCTCTAGACGAAGTCTAATCACTTTTTAAACAGTTGCTGAATGGAGTAATGCTGACTTTCATAGTTATGGTGCTCTAATTCTGAGTCTCAGGTGTCACATAAATACCCAAGGTTTCAAGGAACGATTAGGTTATATACAAATAGCCCAGAATCTCAGAATTTAGAAATATATAATTACAACTCCTAAATATATGTGACTGCTGTAAGAGTTTACAATCTAGGAACCTTTACAATAAGCCCCAACCTGATAACCTATGCTCTCGACTTCAATTCTCTGAGTTTGTATATTATAGTTAATCCATAAGAGTGAGGCATGGTAATATTTGTTTTTTAATTTCTGACATGTTTTTCAGCACACTGTCCTTAAGGTTCATTCACCTAGTTGCATCCTCACAACTTCATTCCTTCTTGCAGCTACTCAGTCTGTTGTATGTGAACACCACAGTTCCCCTTCCATTCCTCAGTTGTTGTACCCTTAGACCACCTCCATTCATTGAGAATCACAGACACTGCCACCATAAATACCAGTGTGCAAATGCCTATTCATGTCCCCACTCAGTTCTTCCAGGTATACACTTAGCAATGAGCCAAGCTTCCAATTCAAGTCTCTAGCCCATGACACCTACCATAGAAGTAATACCAAACTTAATTATGTTCTAGGGATTTCCATGGTGCTATTTTCTTTTCCTTTCCTTCTGAGATAGTTTTCTACCTTTCTCATCTTATGTTCTCACTCCTTCATTCACTGCCACCCTCTAACTTGAGAAGAAAATACTCAAGAATTTAGATACTTGTGCTGGTTTGAAAGGATATATGGACCCTAGAAAAGCCATATTGTAATCAAAATTTCATTTTGTAAAAGCAGAATAATCCCTATTCAATACTGTATGTTTGAATCTGTAATTAGATCATCTCCCTGGATATGTGATTTAATCAAGAGTGGCTGTTAAACTGGATTAGGTGACAACATGTCTCCACCCATTCGGGTGGGTCTTGATAAGTGTCTGGAGTCCTATAAAAGAGGAAACACTTTGGAAAATTAGAGAGATTTAGAGAGAGCAGAGAAGAACGATATAGCCACGAGAAGTAGAGAGCCCTCAAGTCAGTGACCTTTGGAGATGAAGAAGGAAAACACCTCCCGGGGAGCTTCATGAAACAGGAAGCCAGGAGAGAAAGCTAGCAGATGACACTGTGTTTACCATGTGCTTTTCCAGCTGAGAGAGAAGCCCTAACTGTACTCACCACCATGTGCCTTCTCACTTGAGAGAGAAACCCTGAACTTCATTGGCCTTTTTGAACCAAGGTATCTTTCCCTGGATGGATACCTTTGATTGGACATTTCTATTATTGACTTGTTCTAATTGGGACATTTTCTCGGCCTTAGAACTGTAAACTAGCAACTTATCAAATTCCTCCTTTTAAAAGTCATTCTGTTTCTGGTATATTGCATTCTGGCAGCTAGCAAACTAGAACAATACTGAAACTCGGGGTCTGGGATATTTCTTAAAAATAAAAAAAGGGAAAAAATGTTATTTACAAATTCCTTGCTGCCTTTTAAGGAGAGGGAATTCCAAGGAGTGCCCTTGGTTTGCTGAAATAGTTGATGGCTGGGAAGCACACAAAACGGATCAAAGAGGAATAATTAAATTGGTGTGCAAATGAACACCATAGTGGGAGAGGATGGGTAGGGGAGAATGCTGAATCTAGAAAGCTAGAGAGGCTGCCTAGGGGAAGAGCCACAGAAGGAATGTTCAGCAGCTGGTAAGAGATGAAGATCTGGGAGAGAGAAGAAAATTAGGGCTAGTTGGATAGCAAATTTTGAATAAGAGCAAAAATATTAAAAGTAGGATATGGCACATCAAATCTCATTCTCATCTCCCCAAAAGAGGACTGAAAGTAGACTGATCTAATTGTCTATAGGACAAAGCTACTGAGAATATACAACTATTAAAATAAAAGTGTTTATGTACCTAAGACTAAAATCAGGTGCATGTACAACATGTATTTTAGCATACGATGTCGTGCAACAAATTTTCAGTTAATGAGTTCTATCTGAACCTTGCAAGAATCTTCAGAACAACAGGGTTTTTACTTGCATTTTGAAATTCCTTAAGTGAACTTCCATAGCATTAGAAATATTAAAACTCCTGTCTTTAATTTTTCCTATGAGGGTCAAAAAAACCAGCATGAAATGCAAAGTCAATTTCAGCAGCTATGTCTGGTGAGCTGCTATGAACCTTATAGGCTCTTTATTATTTAGATTGACTCATTCAGGTCCCATTTTTTTTTTTAACCAACGTAATTCATAAATGCTCCTGGTATACTCATGAGGGAAAAAAAAGCAACACATTTGACCCCTTCCTCAATCCTCCCCCCGCCCACTTGGGGCTGCCATTCTCTCCAAATTGTAATTTCAGCTCATTTATTAATTATGTATGCATCTTTCAGCATGTCCAAACTTCTTTGGATTGATCTGTAAAATGATCAGGCTGAACTAAATGATGGCTAGGATGCTTGTGGCTCTAAATGAAGATTCTAAAAATTCTGATTCTCTATTTTTATCTATTTCTAACACCCTGAGTCAGACTTTTATCAACACTTCCTTGAACACAAACGTGATAAACGGCAAGTCTGATGACTCACTCACATCGTGTTCATGGTCAAGAAACCCTGCACATCCAATAGAGTGGCCTCCAGATTTCTGGATCACTAAACCATACTTTGGGATTCCTCATCAAGTTTTAGCAACTTCTCTCCACCGCTCCCAGCTAGATAGCAAGCTGAGGCTTAGCACATTCACTTCACCTCCAACTTCTCTCTGCACCCACAAAATGCTAGGCTTCCCTGGTTTTTAGCCTGTACCGCTTCCAATTCCTGACCTTTCATCACCATTTCCACGCAAATGAAGGTAGTCAGTTCCCAAGGCCCCTAAAATAGACAATGAATAAACTCATTTCCTGGACTACGAACGAAGACACTTTGGATAGTTTGTTTAGATGCATGACTTCCAGAGAAAATCCATACATGCCTACTGCAGCCTCTTAGCTATGAATGGAGAAATTAAAACTCAAAGTACAATAGATCAATAAACCATTCAGTGACGTTTATAGCTTTCCTTGTCTGGTGAAACAAGGATGTCTGACTCACCAGGAAGGGTGATGAGAAGCTCTATCGCTTTACAATGAAGGAAACTCAGTTTAGAAACAAACCAGAAAGTAGGCAGATCTTTACTAAGTTAATGGATGGGTTATTTCTCCATTTAACTCAAAATATTCTAAATAGGAATGTTTTTGAAGTAGTCAAGCTTATAGGTGATACAAGCCCCAGGAAATGCCACATGTATTGACAGTTTGCTCACTCAAGTGCCTTGTACTAAGTCCTCTTTTTTAATTCACCAGGCAATCTACACGCAGTATACACCCACTCCCAGGCCAATCCCGAGTGCTATTAAATTTCTCAGGAAAGAATGAGAAACTTCAAAGCCGTCCTTCAGAATATGAAATAGCAGGTGAACAGGAAAAGGAAGCTCATGCTCTGGGCAGAGTAATTGGAACAGACATTTATAATGTGAACCTGGGGGCCCACGGATGGACATGGGGTGAGAGAGGAGGGCCGGGAATACATGCAAAATTATCTGCAGTGTTTTCTCCCATAGCTTTCTATCAGACTTTAAGGGGACTTAAAATATTAAAAATTGATACTCAAAGTAAAATAGAAAAAAGCTACCCCTAGAGGCCATCAGTAAGCCAAAAGGAAAATGTATTACTCAATAAAAGGAGTATAGATTCGATTGCATAAACACTTAAAACTTCTACACAGAAAACGTAAGTAAAATAAAAAGGAGTTGATAAAAAAGGAAAATATTTTCAGAAGTATATTAGTCTTATTTCTAAAGACATTCATAAAGAAAAAACACATCATGGCAATTTGGTAGTGTGCACCAAAAGCCTTAAAAAGGCATACGCTCTTATATAGCAATTTTATCACTAGGAATCTATCATAATACCATATTAAAGATAAAATATATTTATGAACCAGTATATTTACAGCATTACTATTTATATTATTCCTAATAACTGGGGAAAACTAAATTTCCATAAATATCATTGTTAAAACATAGTAAAAATCATATAAAGATGAAGTTTTCAAGTGAGAAAAGCAGTCTTTGCAACATGATCAAATTTTTCTTTTTTTTGAATGGGCAGGCACTGGGAATTGAACCCAGGTCTCTGGCATGGCAGGTGAGAACTTTGCCTGCAGAGCCACCATTGCACTGCTCTATTTTTTAAATATTAAAAAAGCAGTTCATATTTCAAAATGTTGATAATGGTTTCTCTGTAAAACAGAATTATAGAAAATGTATTTTGCTTTATGATTTTCTAGATATTTCCAAACTTTTATTTTTTTACTTTTTATTTTTTAGAAACAGAGGTAAACATTTAAAAAGTTATGGAAGATTTTCTGAGTCAGTAAATAAATCTTCTACTTTAGGGTAAAGTAAGTATCCACAGAACAAGGCTTATGAACTGACAGTAGAGATGGATGATAAAATCCCACAGGATGATAAAAACGGGAGCTCTTCTCTCTGCTGTTGTCTTAGAATCCCGTGTCACGAGGCATAACAAGGCTAAGTGTGTGCCGTGTCTTCTCCATGCAGACACAAGGTAATGGCCCACACAAGCTGAGGGGCTTCAGAACCTTCTTTAGCCTAAGGTTCTGCTCGGCTACTCCCTCCTGGTGGTGTAATTGTGCTGGGCATCTTCCATCTGCCTCCCCCCATGCACACTCTCCCTTCTTCTGGGCCTGCCCTCGCTAATGCTCACTGGCCTGAATGGACAGCATCAAGTGGCTCCCCAGTTCCCCGGCTTCTCTTTGAGTTTGGCCCATGGGAGCACTGACGGGAACCCCAACAGCAGGAGAAGAGTCAGGGTAATATATTCCTCCAGCTCCCCCCATCACTGGGGTGTAGCTTGGACTGGCTGCTTCCCTCCACGAAGGCCACAGCTCCTGGCAGGCAGCCCTCTCCACACTGCCCAGCCTCCTTCTAAAGTTCTGAGGTTCCCGGATTCTTCCTCCCATTGGCCCTTCAAGCCTAGAAGTGGTAGAGCATCTCTCTCTGTTATTAGTTCCAGAATATTGCTTCTTCTCTTATTGCTATTTCTAAAGCCTCTCGGTAGTCTCTAAAAATCTCTTTTCATGTCACCCAATTTAAGTGTGCCACCTGATTCCTGGCAGGACCCTGGCTGATTTAATACATGTAACTATTCAAGAGAGAAGAAATAAGGCTATATATTAAAGGAAAAGGGAGAGAAAAAAAGTTGATGTAGTACAGAAAGTATTGGAAGATTTTTCCATTCATGTTTGGGCAGGGGAGGGGGGCAGTTTACCCT
Source organism: Myrmecophaga tridactyla (assembly GCA_004026745.1). Lineage (NCBI taxonomy): Eukaryota > Metazoa > Chordata > Mammalia > Pilosa > Myrmecophagidae > Myrmecophaga > Myrmecophaga tridactyla. Next base: position 2,731 of record PVIY010056400.1, on the reverse strand, counting down.
ATGTAAACTTTATGATTCAATCACCCAGAACATGGTTATGCTTTCCAGTCTTTTCTTTTTTTTTTTTTTTTTTTTTTTTTAATTTGGGCAAGTTATTAGCCTAAGTACATCACATACAGAAGAGTATATTTAGAAGAGAAATATAAGAGAACACTGCTAATCATAACATGAACAAATCCTAATTATCTATCTTGAGAAAAATCGCTTTTGCCCCAAAGGTAAAGACTTCTCTTAGATTCTCTGTATTTTATCAGAAAATACCTTTTCATTTTATTTGTGGATGGGTTCTGCTTTAACCCCAAGCTTCACTTACTAACCAAATTTCCTGGATTGAGATTTTTCTGGTATACTGTACAGGAAACAAAGGATGGACTCACCTTAAATTTTAACCATTTAAGGTTCTGAGGATCCCACTAAAAAAAAAAAGACCCCTCCTATAAAAGCAAGACCATCACAAAAGCTTGTTTTAATAGTAAGGACATGTATTCGATGTGGGGGGGGAGAGACAATTCTGAGAAGAACATGGATACTTTCATTCAGCTTGTTCCCAGTGTAAATACAAGTTTCCCACTCAAAAAATTGCTGTGAGGCACTCTAAAGATAGAATATTGAAAAAACACAACACAGGAGATGCAAAAAGCAATCCTCTCTCTTATTTGAGCAAAGCAATTTAGGCACAGCAGAGATTTAACACGGTATCACCTCCTGAGCAGGAGAGGTCAATGCCAGCACATGTGGCAGCTCTGGGGGGTACAGATGTCTGCGAACAAGTGTAGCACTAAAGCTCCAAGAGCTCAGAGATTGGCAGTTGGCGTTCCCTTATGGTGGGCACAGTGGCATCAGAATGGTATCGGAGGCTCTAGTGGCGCCCAACGCTTTTAGCTGCCAAGAGCTGTGATTGCAGCATCAGTAACTGCAGGTGAAGCTGATGGCTCTGGGAATGGAAGGAAGCACCAACCATAGGGGTGAGCTCCCTTCAGATGGTTAAGAGGACTCCAGAAGCTACAGTTGAAAGGGACAGCATACCACACATCAGCTTTAAAAAAAAGTACTTGAACAAAAGTGAATTTACAGTATTAAATGATCTCTTAAACTCACCGGGTGGGGGCGGAGGGAGGAGTAGTGAATGATAGTTTCTCCATAGAGGTAAACTGGAATAGCGGCAGACCAAGGTGGCCGAGGACAGCACAGAACGGTGAGGCTCATGGTGAAAAGCACCACCTTTTCCCCAGCACTGCCAAGGCCTGGACTTGGGTGTCAGCAACATAGCAAGCCAACAATGTACTTGAAATATGACTGCTAGAATCCTAACTTCCCACTTTGTTTCTTTAATGAATAGTACATTAGTTTATGACTAAAACATGCAAGGAAAAATAAATATGAAAGCACAAGAATTTAAACACCTTGAGCTAACTTAATTCTAATTTCTCTGACTCTGTTTCCTACAAAATAGCAAATTTTTGGTGTTTCCCTAAACACCATTGGGAAATCAATGGAAATACTACAATGTGTTACATTATGAACCAAATGCTTCTAGACTCCATTTTTCTGAGCAACTGAGTTTAAGAAAATCACAGGGAATATGTTTGCTTCCTCAAATTTAGCAATAAATGACAAGGTAACAATTGAGTTCTATTGAGTAACAGGTAAAAATTAATAACAAAAATACCTGGAAGCCTGGGGGTCCTATTCTCCATCGGCACTCCACAAAGTATATTGGAAGAATAATGAGCACCTGGAAGGCTCTTTTTCTTTGTAAATATATTTTTATGGAGAACTCCTCACACACAGAGTCCATCCATAGTATACAATCAATGGCTCACAATATCATCACATAGTAGTTGCGTATTCATCACCATGATCATTTTTAGAACATTTGCATCACTCCAGAAAAAGAAATTAAAAGAAAAAAGAAAAAACTCATACATCTCATACCCATTACCCCTCTGTCTCATTGACCACTAATATTTAAATCTACCCAATTTTTTTTATCCCTAGCGCCCCCAATATTTATTTATTTATTGTCCTTGTTTTTTACTCATCTGTGCATACCCTAGATAAAGACAGCATCAGACACAAGGTTTTCACAATCACACGGTCATACTGTAAAAGCTATATAGTTAGGGGGTGCAAGTCTAGTTCAGTGTGGTAAAATTCTCACCTGCCATGCAGGAGACCCAGGTTCGATCCCTGGCTGTGTGCACTTCCCCCTCACCCCGCAAAAAAACCAATGATAGTCACATGGAAAAAGAATGAAATTTGACCCCCACCATACAGCACACACACACAAAAAAGCTATATATATATTATACAGTTGTCTTCAAGAACCAAAGCTACTAGAATACAGTTCAACACTTTCAGATACTTCCCTCTAGCCACTCCAATGTACCATAAACTAAAAAGGGATCTCTATATAATACATAAGAATATCCTCCAGGATAACCTCTCAACTCTGTTTGAAATCTCTCAGCCATTGACACTATTTTGTCTCATATCCCTCTGCCCTCTTTTGGTCAAGAAGTCTTGTTGACTCTTAAAAACAACTAGGGCTTGAACTGAGACTCTATAAAGGTTTCATGCACTAGGTTTGCCTCCCTGGAACCTGTAATTCCCAGAGGGTTCCTAAGTCAGATAAATCTTGACACTCAGAGGGACCAGATTCTCCAAGTTGTCAGTTAATTTCATCCCCCTATCCTTTAGTGTGGACACCCCTTCTCAACATGAAAAAGTT
>PVIY010056399.1:0-13323 GCA_004026745.1 Myrmecophaga tridactyla | reverse complement strand
CAACAAGGTGATATCTACTTAATGCATAAGAATAACCTCCAGGATAACCTCTCGACTCTGTTTGGAATCTCTCCGCCATTGACACTTAGTCTCATTTCACTCTTCCCCCTTTGGTCGAGAAGCTTCTCTCCATCCCTTGATGTTAATTCTCAGCTCATTCTAGGGTTTTTTTCCATCCCTTGATGCTGAATCTCAGCTCCTTCCAGGTTCTCTGTCCCATGTTGCCAGGAAGGTACACATCCCTGGGAGTTAAAATGATAATATTTTGAATATATCAAATTAATTTCACTTGTTTCTTTTTCTTGTATTTAGCCTGGCTACTATAAACTTCAACAGCATGTGATTGACTAGCATTATGCTTCTATGGGACAGCTCTGCTCAAGGATAGCAGCTCCATGCAGTCTGTCTTGTGCATAGTTGAGTCTCCAGCACCTGGAATGGTGCCTGGCACACAGTAGATGCTCAATAAATTCTTTGTGGAATGAGTGAATGAGTGGATGAGTGGATGAGTGAATCCTTGTCAACATTGGAGCCACCACCAATTGAACAGATGGAACACATTTGTTACCCTGAGCCTTCGCGGTAGCTCCGTCATGGAGCTGAAATGCTCCCGTTTGTGTTGACTTTCAATCTTGAATCACCTTCTCCGGACTCTTCTGATACCCAGGAGGGGCAGCTGGAGGGGGACTTGGGTGAACGCACTGCTGGCACTGAGGGGACTTAAAATGGAACTTTTAGTTCCTTCTAATCAGGAAGCAGGGCATGTGCAAATGAGATGGAAATTGCCTCTCATGGGGCATTTGCCTGTCTGGGGTGCTGGAGGTGCTTCTGTGGGTTTCCTGGTCATAGCCGCTGGTCCCTAGGGACAAATGGGGCAACTCTGGCGACCTTGAGCTGGTGGGGGCTGGGAGGGAAGTGGGCCACGGGAGTCTTTCCCCAACGAGCAAGGGCTGTAGCCTGGAGCATCCTTGTCTCTCAAATCTAGCAGGAGCCTAAAAATAGTCTGCATTTCCAGCCTCCCCCACAGCCGCCCTCACCAAGCCAGGCCACGCCCGCCAGCTCCTTCGCAAGCCAAACTGTCTGCACAGTCTGGGCCAGCCGCCGACCCCCACTTCTTCCTCTGCTGCCCCATCCTGGCCCCTGGGGATCTTGAGCTCAGTGCTCCTGCTGTCAGTCCAGCCAAGGGTCTGCCCACTGCTCCGCCCTCCCAAACACATGGGGCCCTGACCCCCTCGACCTCCAAACCCCAAGCTCTGTCCATGCCCTGTCCTGAAGGGGATGCTAGCCAGAGAGAGGCGTGGGGAGAGGGTGTTGCAGGCTGTGGAACCAGCACCGTGAAAGGGCCCAGCTCGAGGTGGAGCAGGTGAGTCGTCTGGAAGGGCTGGTTGGACAGGATGCGTGGTGGGGCCAGATGTGGCCCTGGCAAGCACACAGGCAGGTGTACCGGCTTCCACCTCCCACGCGTCCCCCAAGGGAAAAGGGTGACTCTGTCCTCCCCTGTCTCTGGGAGCAGGGCTGCAGTTTTTGACACATCCGATGGCAGTCTGTCCACAGCAGGAGGGACATTTCTCCCTTCGGGGGCTTCCACCTCTCATCTGTTATTTGTGGGAAGCCCTGGTACCTTCTGGCTCTGAGCTTTTGTGCAGAGATGAGAGAAGAGGGAACGAGTCACTGGACCACGGCACGTCAGTGGCAGAGCAGACAGTGCCCGGGCCCGGGGCCCACCCCCCACCCTGAGGTGGGGGCACATCCTGGCTGGGGGCCCAGGCTGAGGAGGGCCTTCCCGGCAGCAGGAGTGAGCGTGTTGGTGACGCTGCTCACCCATGACGCGTTCCGCCCTCTGAGCTGAGCAGGGTCCCAACTGCAGGAAGTGGGTGCAGCGGAAATCACAGTTACCTTTCCTCCTGGGGGCCGGCTTTGGGGGGCTGCCAAAGGGAAAATACTGAGTTTATGGGGTAGTGCTTCCTGCAGTCAGTGCCGGGAATCCTGCTCCAAAAGCACCTCTTGCCGGGGTGGGCATTCCTGCCCTCTGTTAGGCGGGGAGTGCGGCCGGGGAGAGAGAGCTTTTGGCCCAGAGCACCTCCTCGCTGAAGGAAGCAGGTGTGGGTGTCGTCTAGATGCTGCTCAGCCCAGGCGAAGGTGTTGGGGACGGTCTCAGACTCTTGAGGTTTTCTCACCTCCACTGCGCCCCTCATTTCCCAGCGGATGTGAATTCTCCTCCATGTGTGCATTGGCCACCCATGAGGTGTCAGTCCTTCGGTCTCAGGACATTTGTCTCTGGCTCTGTGGCCTGGGAGAGGCACGCTCAGCCATCTCAGGAGTCCAGAGTCACCTGGGGCTCCTCTCAGCATGGATGGCCTCCTTTGGACTCTTAGCCCACTTCTCAACCCACTTCTCAGCTGAGCCCTGGGAAAGGTCCTGTTCTGGCCGTGGAAGTGAGGAGTGTGGGCAGCCTAGCCTTGATACACCCCTTCCTGAACTCCACCTGCTGCCTACTCACATCCTCTGGACACCCACCCCTATCGCGGTGTATTACAGGCAGGGCATCAGTGACATGAGAGGAGAACCCTTTCCTCTGGCAGCCAGCACTAGGGAAGATGGGAGTGTGGGGTTCTCTGCCTCTAGGTTTTTCTGTTGTTTCCTGGGTCTTGGTGTCATTCTCTTTCTCCGTTGGTCTCTGTCTCTGTTCTCTCTCTCATTCTTTCCATACCCCCCCTGATTCTCTCAAGACCTGTTCTCTTGAGTTCACCCACATGAAATAAGCATGCATCCACATGGCATGCAGACCTGTGGAGCCCACGAGTTATCTGCTCACACTGTGTGCACACAGACACGAACATTTATACACATGTACATCTGCATGCAGAATCCCCTTCTTGGGGCCTGCACACACACTCAGAGGAAGGGGGACAAGTAAAGTCTCTTTCCATGTGTCTGTAGGCTCAGGGCAAGCCCGTATCTAGTTTCTAGGCCCAGGCAGCCAGAAGCTTAAAGAATGAGGCTGGGACCCCTGCACTATCAGGAGAACTTAGTGGTCCCAGCATCGCCTGCCAGCATTGTATGTGTGTGTGAGTGTGAGTGTGTGTGTGTGTGTGTGGCCTTCCCAGGGGTGAGCGGAGGTGGGTGGAAGAGGGATAGGTGGAGTTAATGATGCACTGGCCCCGAGGGCTCCCAGTCCCTGACCATTTGATGTCCCTTCCCTGTGGTTCTGCTGAGATGCCCGTGACCCTTTTGGGAACTGGAAGCAGGGGACATAGGACAGCAGGAAGTGCCAGGGTGAGGCGGCTGCAGGAAGGAAGCCTGACTGGAAGTGTGACCCACCCACGGGGGGTTGGGGGCTGGCAGTCCCTAAGGAGGCAGTCATGGTGATGGCCACAGAGACTTCTGTCCCCAGCCTTTTAGGACAATGGGTCAGATGAGGCCGCACCAGGTGCTTGGATTCCCTGGGCAGGTGGGGTTTTCCTAGCATGCCTCAACCTTCTTGGTCTCCTAGGGTCAAGTGATCCCACAGACCTGGGGCAAGGAAGCGGGGACAGAGCCTGCCTCCCTCCTCCCCCTCTCAGCACAGAGACCTGCTCCCGTACTGGGCAGCTGGCCTCCTGGGCACCTATTAAGTGCAGGCTCTGATGGGAGGAGGCTTGCGAGGGGCAGGCAGAGCCAGGGTGGGCATCGGAGGAGAGGGCACCTCCCAGCACTGGGGCAGGAGCTGAAGTCCCTACAGGATGCTCCAGGGACTGGTGCTGACGCGTCAGCTGGGGTGGCCATTGATGACTTCCACCTCCACCCTCTTGCCCGAGAAGGGCATTCACCAGCTGGTTGGGCTCGGCCTCAAAAGGCAAGACTATGAGCATAATATTATTCATGGAAATAGAGATAAGCATACACTGAGCATTTACCCTATGCTTGGGGTTGTTCTACGTGAATTATTTTAGTTAATTTTCTCTCCAGTCCTATGATACTATGGTTTTCTCTATTTTATAGTTGAAGAAACTGAGGGACAGAGAGAGTAAGTAACTCACCAAAATTGCACAGTAAGCAAAAAGATGCATCTAATCTTTTTTCCTTCAAGAGACCGGGGTTTTAGACTGTTCCACCTGATCTCATCTATTCATTCTGTAGTTATTTATTAAACTCCCCTTCTTTGTTCGTGATTAACACAGGGGATACGCCGCAGAGGTGAACAGCCAGGGGGGTCACGGTGGCAGGTGGAAAAGGCCGGGCTGGGGCAGAGCAAGCCCCAGTGACCCGGGCGCCTCACACGTTGCCCATCCTGGGCTCCTCGTACCGTGTGCACGCCGCGCCTGACACCTGGACAGAGAGGAAGATGATGGGCTCATGTGATCCTAGTCCCAACATCCTGGCAGTCACACTGAGACTCGGAGAGGCAGAGGCCACCAGCCAGTCTGTTGTACTCAGGAGTAGAGTCAGGCTGGGTGGGGGCCTGGACCCTCGGCTCTGGCTGAGGGGCTGTCACACAGTGGTGGGGCGGGGACGTGCCTTCTCTTTGGACATTGGCCACTTTCTCTTGTTCCCATAAGAACCGGCTCAGGGAGCAGCTGTTGTGGGGGCTGCAGGAAGCCCACATCCTGCCCCACGGCTGTGAAGTGAGCATCCGGGGGTGGGCGGAGGCTGGGGTGAGGACCCCCGTGTGGGGCCCGCAGCTGAGTAAGGCTGACTCAGTCTGTCTCAGTGGAAACCTCTGCCCGCTAATGCCTCTGCGTGGGATACCACAGTCAGACCAAAGGAAGCACTTCGCAACTGCTGGAATGCATGCATGCCAAAGGGGGCCTCCGTGGGCTTCAGGCTCCCTCATACCTCAATGCACCCCAAGAAAGGCCGTGGGAGCAGACCGCTGATGGAATAACAAGAGCTGTCCCAGAGCTGGGGCTGCAGCCAGACCTCGAGTTCCCTTGTCATGGGGGCACCTGCCCTGCAGCTGGGGACACAGAGGGAGGACTCCACCCCACCCACAAGGCCCACCGGGTCTTCCGGGGGCCACTTTCCTCCCATCTAGTTCTCTCAGTCACAGACTGGGGATAAGAGTGGGGTGAAGGGCTGGGGGCTTCTCAGGACAAAGAATGGCTCATTTGGGTTGGTATTTTCAGAGAAAACAAGTAGACAACAAGGCAAACCAGCCAACTAGGCTTGAATCTCTCTTGGGGAGATGCTTTGCCTTTATGCTTAAAAAAAAATTGATATGAAATTCACATAACGTAACATCCATCACTTTAGAGTGTAGAGTTCAGTGGTTTTTAGGACATTCACAGTATTGTACAACCAGCACCACCATGTAATCCCAGAACATTTCCATCACCCCAAATAGAAACCAGTAACCATTAGCAGTCACTTCCAATTCCCTCCTTCCCGCAGCCCCTGGCAACCACTAATCTACTTGCTGTCTCTATGGATTCGCCTGTTCTGGACATTTCATATAAATGGCCTTTTGTGACTGGTTGCTTTCACTTAGCATAACGTTTTCAATGTTCCCCCATGCTGCAGCATGTAGCAATACTTCACATCTTTTCATGCCAAATAGCATTCCATTGTGTGGCTATCCTGCATTTTGTTTATCTACTCATCAGTTAGTGGGCCTTTGGGTTGTTTCCACTTTTTGGCTAAGTGAACATTAGTATGAACAAGTTTTTGTGTGTGTGTGTGAGCATAAGTTTTAAGTTCTCTTGAGTATATACCTAAGAGTGGAATTATCAGGTTATGTGATAACTCTATGTTTAGCTTTTTGAGAAACTGCCAAACTGTTTCCCCCAGAGGCGGCACCGTTTCACATTTCCAGCAGCAATGCACGCGGGCTCCCATTTCTCTACGTCCTCTCCAACACTTAATTTCTGTGCCTTTATTCTTTCAACACTTATTTTGCTGAGCACCTTCTTGGTGCCAGCCTGTGTTGGGGGCGGTGGGTGCAGGGGGACGGAGACCCAGGCTGCCCACACCGAGCCCAGGGGATGGAGATGTAGAACGACAGAAGGAGAGAAGGAAGAGACAGGGTAAACCCTACTGGCTGGGCAAGCGAGGCAGGCCTCAGGGGAGGCCTTGGCAGTTGCCGCTGCCCCTGCCCCTGCGCCCTTCCCAGCACCCGTGTTCCCGGAGAAGGGTGCCAACTGCCTCAGTGGTGTGATCTGTCCCGTCCTTGTCTGAGAGCCGACCATTAGAGCCTATTCCTTCTTGTCAAGGCCTCATCTCAGGATCGTGGGCCAGCAGCCCAAGTTGGATAAGGAAACTCAGGCTCAGAGTGGGGAAATATCTTGCCCAGGCTCACCCCAGAAGGTAGCAGCAGAGGGGAGACCAGAGCCTTAGTCTCTAGACCTACAGGCTGGGGGGGTCCTTTTGGCTCTGATGGGGGTGAGACCTGGAGGTGGGGGGCAGCCTAAGGCAGAGTGCAGGGATGGGGAAGTGGCAAGTTGCTGGGCAGGAGCCAGGCTTCAAAGGTTTTCCCAGGCTGGGGACAAGGTGTGTGGAGGTGAGAGGTGGGAGACAGAGGCCCCTGAGACTGGTTTCTCCTCTCGCCCGGTTTCAGTTCTGTCTCACTTGTCCCCCGAGACTCCCAGGGGTCGGGGGTTTGCTTGCAGGGGTGGTGAGGTGAGACTTCCAGTCCATCTTGATCCCAGGAAGCCGGAGGTGGCCCACTTCCACTCAGTGTGCCACCTCCCCTGCCAGGTCCCACCATCTGAGGGAGGAGGCCGGTGGCCTGGACCTGGGCTGGCCTTGGTGGGCGGCTGGGACTAGCCGCCCGCTGATGTCAGCGGCCTCTTCTGCTTTCCTGCCTAAGAGTCCGGAGTCTCCAAGTGGGTAGTGTCTGGCCCCTTAAGCAAGGTTTGGGGAAAGTTTGCTCAGTGAGCTCCCACTTTCTAGGACTAGGTTTAAGGCGCTCTCCCGCTTTCTCACCCACGCTCAGTGACTGGCCCTCACCAGGGGTGAGTAGCTGGCCCTACCAGGTGTTGAGGGTGGGTGGGTGGGGCAATCTGTCAGCCCCCTGTTCCCCACCTCCCCAGCAGGACAGGCCCTGGTCTTCCTGCCAGTGTGCAGGGCGGGGGTGCTGGTGGAGGTGCCGGCGGGTGGGGCCGGCCTGACCTGGGCACCGAGGTAGGTGGGCTGGCAGCCCCAGGCCCTGCCTGAGGCTGGAGGAGCATTTCCCACACCGTGTTACCATGGTGATGTGGGCTCAGAGACCATCCCCAGGATTCACCAAAGGTGGTACCCTGGGGCCACCCTACGGCGTGCCAGGGTCCCGCAGGTGGGGTGTCGGGGGCTGGCTCCCTATCCTGGGTTCACTAGGTCTCTCCAGGGTTGTGGTGGATCCTTCGGGGTCCTGGACAGAGACGTCCAAGCCTGCTTTCAACTTTCCCTCCCTTGCCCGAGGCTCCTCCTGGGGAGACTCAGCTCTGGGAACTGGGCGGGGCCTCGCGCCTCTGAAGCCCACCTTTGCCCTCCTGCCCCCAGGCTTCCTCCCTCCTGGCTTCCCACTCAGGCCGCGGCCCCTTTCAGTCCTGTTTCCCTGCAGCCCCCAGGGCTGGTCCCGGGGGGCAGGGGAAGTCCGCAGCCGGATGTCCTGGTGCGTTTCCCACCACTCGGGCCTCCCCAGGGTCTCACTTCCCCATCACAGAGCCGCTGTGGGGCTTAGGGGACAATTTCTAGATCTTTCACAAAGGGCCCCTGAGGGACCGGCTTTTCCTTGGGGCTGCCCTGGTGGGGGATTTTGGTAACACTATGGGCTCCTCATGGCTGAAAAACTACCCCCCCCCCACTCCCGGGGCTGCTGGGGGGTCCCCAAGCGTAAGCTTTCTGTGCCCCTGCCAGGCCTGTGCCACTGCGCGGGGATGCGGGACACACACATGGCCTTGGGGAGGAGCAGCCCGGTGTGGTCAGGACCAGCGCGTGGTAAGGGCCCTGCTTGACATCAACCCAGGTGGGCAGGGGACCTGGGGGCTTGGCAGTTAAAACTCACAAGGGATCAGGGAAGACTGGCCAAAGTGATCCTTGAATTCCATCTTTGTGGCTAAGTAGGCATTCACTGGGCCAAGAAGGAGGTGGTCAAGGGGGACCGGTGACCTAGGCACAGAGGTAGGGAGCGAAGTGACCCGCCTGGGGAACTGGAAGTGTTTTCATATGACCGACTGGAGGGCACGTGGGTGCGTGGGGACAGTAGGGTAGAGAGCAGCCGGATGGCGCTGGAAGCACCCAGAACACTCAGCTGCAGAGTGGGGACGTGCTCTGAGGCCGGCAGTGGGCAGAGAGCAGAGACCACCCTGAGCCCCTCGCACGTCAGCAAGGGAAACGCCTCCTGCAGGGAGCTGGCCTGGGCCCCCGAGGCTCCCCATCCCACATGGCAGATGGCAGCTGACTCAGCTCTGCCTGTGTGGGCCTGTGTGAGGGAGCAGAGCCGGGGCATAGGCTGGGGCCGGTGGGGGTGGGGGTGGGGGGCAGTGGTGTTTTTTAATCTGCAGGTTTTATTAAGATGTATTCACATACCATGTTATCCATCCAAAATACACAATCAGTGTCTCACAGTATCATCACTTAGTTGTGCAATCACTGTCACACTCAATTTTAGACCATTTTCATTGTTCCAATGACAAAAATAACAGATAGACCCCAAAAGAAAACCCAAAACATCCCATGCTGCTTATGCCCCCTCCCCAACTATTGCCCCCTAGTATTGGCATGGTATACCTGTTACTGCTGATGAAACAATATTAAGGTATTACTGTGAACTATATAGTCTGTACCTTGCAATAGGTAAATTTTCCCCATGTACCACTTTATTGACTCTTGGTACAGGTATCATATATTTGTAGTGGTTCGTGCAAGAACTTACTTATATTTGTAGGGTTAATCCATGACATACATGGCTTTAAACAACCCCTTTCAACCAAATGCACCTCCAATTCGGCACTATTAGTATAATCCCAATAATGAGCAACCATCACTTTTTTTAAAAATTTATTTATTAATTAAAAAATGAAGAAACAAAATAAAACATCAACATACATAATCAGTAATTCACAATATCATCAGCAATCATCACCTTTACCATCCCCAAACAGTTAAGTTCAACCTCGCTAACTATTCTGTACGTGTTAAGTAACCACTCCCTCTTCTCTAGCTTCTGTTTATCTGTAGGCACCCTACATTCTATGTTTTAAGGCTCTGAGTTTACACATTAGTGACATCATACAATACTGTCCTTTTGTGTCTGACTTACTTCACTCAGCATTATGGCCTCAAGATTTATGCATGTTGTCGCATGCTTCATGACCTCATTCCTTCTTCCTGCTGAATAATAGTCTGTTGCATGTATATATTGCATTTTGTTTATCCATTTGTCAGTTGATGGGCACTCAAGTTGCTTCCATCTTTTGACAGTTGTGAATAATGCCGCTGTGAACACCAGGGAGCAAAATGTTTGTTCGTGCTCCTGTTTCCAGATCTTCTGGGTTTATACAGGGTGGTGGAGTTGCCGGGTCATAGGGCAACTCAATACTTAGTTTTCTGAGGGACCTGGGGGCCAGTGTTTTGCCATTCCCTCTTCCAGGGGTCTGAGGCCCACCAGGGGCCTGGCCCTGCAGCCCACCCACTGGCACCTGGGGATGCCCCCCACCGTGGCCCTCTCCCTGCTGCTCTGTCTCTGAATGGGCCAACGCAGCAGCCAGGGCAGAAGAGACCCAGGTCGGGAGAAGGAGGATAAGACTTCACGCCACCCACACATCAACGTGAGTGAAGGCTCAGAGCGCTCTGGAGAGTCTGGGGCCGGCCTTCCTTCCTTGCTAACTCTAATGCCTCCTAGCTGGGCCCGCGGCACCCCAACACCTGTGCTCAAGCAGGCTGACCCTGACGGAGGCAGGAAGCAGAGCCCGCCCTGGTCCCGAGGTAGGCAGCGAGGTGCAGGGGGAGGCTGTGAAGGAGAGTCATCTGGTCCAGGCTTTGTTGAGATCGTTCCAGGGAGGTGAGGCAGGGGGACAGCAGGAACATCACACCTTGCTGGTGGGGGTATAAAATGGTACAGCCCCAATGGAGGACATATTGGCAATATCTATCAAACTTACAAATCGGTCTGTTTTTGACCCAGCAATTCTGCTCTGGGAGTTTATCCAACAAAGACACCTGCATAAGTATGACATAGGGACAAGATTTTTCATGGCAGTACTGTCATGACAACAAAAGATTGAAAACACCCTAAATATCCATCAGGCAAGGGCTGGCTTCATAAACTACAGTATGTCATCAGGATGGAATACTATGTAGCTGTAAAAAAGAATGTGAAAGCTTTCTATGTATGAATGTAGAAAAAGCTCTGGGACTTTTGTTAAGTCAAAAGGCAAGTGCAGATTAGTGGAGAGTAGAGAAAGCTTTGACTCACACCCAGAGACGGGAAGCACTATGATGTGTTCAGGAGACCCTGGGGAGTTCAGTGTGGCTGGAATGAAGGGATGGAGCCGGTAAAAGTAAAAGGGAGACCTGCTTGGGAGGGTCCCTAGGCTCAGAGAAGAAACTGAAAGTTACTAGATGCTAAAGGACAGTTTCAGTAGGGAAATGATCTGATCTGTCTCTTAAGACCTAGCAGTAACCCACGTTTGTAATGTACCTTACACGCATTCTCTTAAATTCTTTAAGATGGAGTATATGTAAGTAGAAACAAACAAACAACTCTCAACAGATCCAAACCCTATGAGGGATGTGCTGTTATCATCATTCCTATTTTATAAATGGAGCACAGAGAGGTGAAGGAACCAATATAAAGTCACACAGCTCGTAAGTGGCAGAGCCAAAGAAAGAACCCAGCCAGTGTGTTTCCTGAGTCCACACCTGAATCACTTTTCAATCCTGCCTCCCAGGGCTGTGGCTGGATTGGAGAGGGGAGGCTGCAGCCAGAGGAGAGCTGGGGGCTGTTACAACAGACCAGATGAGAAACGAGGGCCTGGGAGTGGGCAGTTGCGTTGGGATGGGGATAAATTATGCATATTTGAAAGCTTTAAGGATATCAGAATAATAAGACATGGCGGTGAGTGGAGTACGCAAGCTGTGAAGAGGGGGGAGTTCAAGATCCATCCATTCATTCACATTTCAAAATTACCAAGTACCTATTAGGTATCAGGCACTATTCCAGAGGCTGGCCTCACTTCAGGAACCAAAACAGATAAATATCCCTGCCCTCAAGGAGATTTAATTCTAGCTGGTGGAGACAGACAATAAATCATTAACATAGTACATGTGTAAAGTATATAGACTATCGTACTATGGAAAAAATACATATATAGGTAAGGGTGATTGGCAGTCCAGGTCAAGGGGGCTTCTGAAATTCCAGACAGGGGACACAGCTAGGGCCAAGGTCTCAAGGCATGAAAACACTGCAGCAAGTATGGTGTGTCACCCTGGTCACTAGTGTCTGTTTCCCTTCTAATGCTGGGCACAGGGGAGGGCTATACTCCCTCCCCATGATTGGCACAGCCGGGTAATTTGCTCTGGCAGGCAAGACTGGAGCGGAAGGGTGGGCATCCCTCCCTAGCTACAGCAGGTAAGAGCTGATGAGCGACAATGTATTTCTCCTCCTATCCTGCCAGGGTACGGGGGATGTTCCAGAAGCCCCTGACATTGTCCCTGAGTGAGGGTGATGCTGAAGAGAGTTCCCTGCTGACCCTGCTGGACATGAAGTGTGGATGAGATGTGATTGGGGGTTGTTACTGCAGCGTGACGGCACCTAGCCTGACTGCGATATCAGGGAGGCCTCTCCAATGTAGCCGGGGAAGAGAGAGTGAGGGGAATGTATTAGTGAGGGTTCCATAGAGAAAAAGAACCAACAGGAGATAAATCTCATATTTATTTCGCTAAGGAAAGGGAGGCCCAGACAATGTGCGGTGGCTTGAATTGTGGCCCCCAAAAGACATGTCCACCCAGAAACCCCAAATGTGACCTTATTTGGAATATAGTCTTTACAGATAAATTAAGGATCTTGCTATGAGATCATCCAATGACAAGTGTCCCTCTAAGAGATAAACAAGAAAAAAACACAGACAGAGAGAGAAGGCAGAGAGTGGAGTTAGTTAGGCAATCCCAAGGTAAGGAGCTGTTCCCAAGCATTGCCGCAGGCACCAAAAGTTAGATAAATCTCATATTTACAGAACAGAACCAGCAGGAGATCTCTCTAGATAGGAGATTTATAATGATGTCTCATGCAACCGTGGGAATGGAAGAGTCCCGAGTCCGCAGGGCAGGCTGTGAAGCTGGAGGCTCTGATGAAAAACTTTACAGGAGAGGCTCGCTGGCTGAAGAAGCAGTGAAAGAGTTTCTCTTCTTCCTTGAGATTTTTCAACTGATTGGATTATCTTGTGGGTGGGAGGCATGCCTTAGTTGATCACAGATGTAATCAGCCACAGATGCAATCAACTGACTGACGATTTAATACACCAGCCTTCCAGTTTATCAACCAGCCATGAAATATCCTTGCAGCAATGATCAGGCCAGTGCTTTCCTGACCAGACAACTGGGCATCATCACTTGGCCAAGTTGACACCAGAACCTAACATCACAGGGAGAATGGCAAGAGATGTGGGCAGGGAAGCCCAGAGAGCTGAATTTTAAGCTTTTACTCTAAGAGCAGTAGGGGAGCAGGAGAGAGGCATGACCGGGAGACGTATCTTCACAGGACCACTCTGGTTACGGCGCTGAGAATGGACTAAAAGCAGGAGGGGCAAGGTCGGGAGCAGGGAGAGCAATGCGGCGGCTGCTGCAATCATCTAGATGTGAAATGATGGCGGCTCAGTCCAGGACATGGTGGTGGGGTGAGAAGTGGCCAGATTCTGGGTGTGCCATAAAAGCAGAACCACAGGATTTACTGGTGTAAAGAGCAGGGGTGGCTCTCGGACTTCAGGTCTGAGCAGCAGGAAGCCCTGAGCTGGCTTTTCCAGGTGGGGGAGAATATGGGGGGACTAGGGGGTGCCATGAGGGGTGGGAGCTGGAATGCATTCCATAGGAGAAGTCCCTAGAAGTCCGAGTGGAGTGTACAGCGGGCAGCTGGGGAGACGCCCGGACAGAGGCTGTTTGACACTTTTTGGGAGTCGACAGCAAGGAAGGCATTTAAGAACTGGAAACTGGAGTGGTGAAAGTCGGCGCTCTGTTTCTGCATCTGCTCCAGTGACGCGGGAGCAAGAAGGGAGGGTAGGTTTGGGGAGATGACAAGCTCTGTGGGGGCCTAGGGGCGTGCTGGCGGTGGTGCCCAGCAGGCATGTGGATTATCACTCTCTGCAGCTCCGGGGGGGAGAGGCCCAGACTGGAGCCTTGATGATGGGGTGGGGGAGTGGAAGCTGGGGGCAG
>PVIY010056398.1:0-13325 GCA_004026745.1 Myrmecophaga tridactyla | reverse complement strand
TAAAAATCATTTGGTCAGTTATCATTTCTTATCTTCTTAATTCTATCGTCTAGATCCATATTTCTATATGGTATCAGTTTACTTATACATGTAGGGCAATATTCACCATATCTTTCATTGCAGGTCTGCAAGTGATGGATTCTTTTGGAATTTGAGTATTTAAAATGTCATTATTTTGCATTCCTTTGTGAAATATATCCTCCCTTGGTACAGAATTCTAAATTCAAAGTTATTTATTTCCAGTACTTTAATGCTGTTCCTCCATGTTTTTCACAATCACTTTGCTTCTGATGAGCTATCTTATGCCATGCTTATATTTGTTTTATACACACAAGGTGGCCCTTTCTCTTTTGTTGCCTAAGTCTTTTTTTTCCTCAGTGGCTTTGGACAATTTGATTATCATATGCCTTTAAGTATATTTTCCATAAGTTTCACGTTTCTGGAGCTTTTTAATCTTATGTTTTTTATAACATTTGTTAAATGTTCAGCTATTATTTCTGTAAATAATTTTTAACTTCTTTATTTAGGAACTCATCAAATATACAGGTGTCTTCTTGAAATTGCTCCTTAGCCCATTGTTTTCATGATTTTGATCCTTTTTGTTCTCTATGTTTCATTTTAGATGGTTTCTGTTGGTATATCTACAACTTCATTAATCTTCTGCAATGTTCAATACAACTCAGGGATACTGTTTGGCTTCAGTTACATTTCCTCTTTTGTACTGAGGTTTGGAAATATCTTAAGGCAGTACATTTGTTCAGTCATGAGGTTCACCTATTTCTTTATTCATAAACCATGAAACTTTAATTCAGTTCCTGGTGTCAACATCATGGCATGCATAAACATTTTTCAAATATTAGGCTTAATTTTCTAATTCTTTTTTATGTGGGAGATTAGGGTTCCTTATATTTTATATTAATTGGAAGTGGGAGTGAGAGTGAGCATTTAGTGCACATTGAGTGAGTTTCTGGATTTGGTATTTCCATAATTTTCCAATCATTAATCTACTTTTAAAAACCTCTCACATCCCACATTAATTTGAATAAGTACAATTGATATTTTCCTTAAAATATGCCAATAATATGTTCACTCTTCATGCTTCCATTCTGACCTTAGTATCTCCTGAAAGTATATATACCATTCTGATTTTTCCATTCCCAATTTTATTCCCCTACAACCTATTATTTACACAACAGCCATAACACATATATTACATGTCTCCTAAGCTCAAAATCTTCCAAAGTTTACATTTTTCAATCAGAATAAATAGAAAATTTTACAATGACCTGTAGAGTCTGACATGTTGAGGTCCTGCATTAAAATCTATCATCATCACCTGTATTGACCCATCATACCATCATTTCCAAACATTTTTTATTCTGTTTCTCAACCTAACATTTGTACTATCACTTGAAAGCACTTGCACTGAAATCTTTCTCTCAATGATTTACTCATTTAATTCCTTAAGTATCTTCTTAAATCTATCTTCTCAGAGAGCTCTCCTGGCTAACTTAATTAAAAATTATCCCCCTTTCTGACAAATTGCTCTATTTCATTTTTTATATAACTCATCACCTTCCATCATACTATTTTATCCACTTCTGATCTTACCTATTTTTTGCATCTTTCCATGGGAATTAAGTCCCATTAAGATAGTAATTTTGCTTGTTTCATTTAATAATATATATAGAATGAAACAAACTCCATATTTTTTGTCAGGAGTTATTTTGCAACTTTAACTTTGACAGAAATTTAAGATTAAATAATGAATGGACTCTGTATTGAGTCCCTAGCTTCATTAAGGTTAATGATTAGTATAGGGCACATGGAAAAAGACTTGCATAGTGGGATCTTACAAATATAAGAACCTCTTCTGGAGTAATAGCTGATGTTAGTCACCTTTTTAGTGGCGGATTTTGGTATGAAAGCAAGGAAGAAATTTCCATATCTCTTCCATTCATATCAATACTTCTTACTGATTGATTCTTGCCCATTCCTATGTACAAAGAGGACAAGGCAAAAGAAATGTCAGATATGCTACATATTGGCTATAAGATAATTGTCATTTTTTCCTATAATGAATTTTACATAGAAAATTTGCAAACATTTCCCAGGTCCTCTTTAGGGCCATTTTCACCTCTTTGTTTCTCAAACTGTAGTCAAGGGATTCAGCATGGGTATCACCAAGGTATAAAATACGGAGGCTGTTTTATCAATATCAAAGGAATGACTGGATTTGGGCCATGCATACATAAATAATAGAGCTCCAAAGAAGACAGCCACCATTATCAGGTGAGATCCACACGTGGAGAAGGTCTTGTGCTTGCTCTTTGCAGAGTTCATCCTGAAAATGGCCATGAGGATCAGCATGTAGGATAAGAGGACTATAAGGAGAGATGAAAGCAAAGTAGAGACTGCAAAGATCAGTATTATCAATTTCATATGTATTCGAGCAGAGTAAAGACATCAAGGGCTGACTATCACAGTAAAAATGCCTAATGACATAGCGACAAAATGAAGATAAGAAAAATTTTATGATGATCAGCAAAGACTTGAAAACACTGTAGAAATAAATTATCACCATGAGCAGGTGACATGCTCTTTGTGACATGATGACTGTGTAGAGCAGGGGGTTGCAGATGGCCACATAGGCCATTGCTGACAAAATGAGAGCTTCACTAGTGAGGAAAACACAGATAAAAGTGAGCTGGATAGCACACCAATGAAATGAGATTGTATATTGATCTGCAAAATAATTAAATAGCATTTTGGGTCCTACAGCCATTGAATAACCAAGATCAGTAGAGGCCAGATGTCTGAGGAAAAAGTACATGGGTGTGTGTAGCCTGGAGTATATCATGGTGAGGATGACTAAGCCCAGGTTACCCAATGCTGAGACCATGTAAATCATGAGGAGGAGCCCGAATATTGGAGTCTGCAGCTCAGAGCAATCTGTGATTCCAATCAGAATAAATTCATTCAGAATTGTGAGATTGGTTTTGTCGATCCAGGCCACCCAACAGGAAACCTACACTGAAATAATTATAAGAACAATCAATAACTTTTAAGTATATAACTGGGAAATATATATTAACTTATTTGTATAAAATCAATTAATAGCTACGATTGCAAAGTGTTCACCAAAATCCTTATTCTAATTTTGTTCACCAAAAAATAAACTCTCTTTTTATAAACTGATGACAACATTACACAGAATAAGCAATTATTCCAAAAAGTATTTGAGTGCTGTGTATCATGAGTAGGATAAAGATATTATGAATTTCAGTCAGTAATTTCACTGTTACTTGGAGAAAAGTTATTAGAAGATGATGCTTCTGTGCCAGAGATTTATCCCACATAATGTTAGTTAAAAAATTAAAGCAATACTTTTGAAAATATCTTAACATTAAAATATTAACCAATTAATTAACTATGCATAAATAATAATAGAACAACATAAATTGCATGCGTCCTATTAATATAAAGTATGCATTATGCAATATCTGTATGAAACATTTGTAGCATAACTTTTATTCTAAATATAATCACAATTCAAAACTTATTTCCAATTTATAGGTATCACAGTGGGTAGTAAACAATATAAATGTTAATGAAAGGATGTTAAGACATTTCAAAAGGTAATGTATGTGATCTCTTGCAAAAATTGACATTAAAAATATTTTATCATTAATTTAATTAATATTATGGAAGTCTTCTAAAGAAGGCCTAAATAGATGTTTTGATGGAATTCTGGTAGAAAAAAAGAAAGAGCAATAGGAAGGAAGAAATGAATGAAAGAAGGGAGGGATGAAGGAACACAGAAGAAGAGGGAGCAGGGAGAAAGGAAGGATAAAGAAAAAGAAAGAGAAGAAAGGTGAACAATAAAATAGATAAAATACATCTTTGTGGCAAATGCGGTAATTTTATTCGAGTCAATAAATTAGGTATTTCTACTGTTGCTAGCAATTTTTGTGTCAGTTTTTTTTAGATGTCAAAATATGAAGTTGAATTAAGAAAATATTTTGATTTATGAGATCAATTCTAACACATTAAGGGAGTGAAATTTAATGATGTTTGCTAATCACTTTCAAATGCTCCAGCATATTAATACCTCTCTAATATCTTTCTCTCTCTGACTCTATGCATAGACACCTATACACAGTGGATTTTAATAATTGTTGTATTGATGGTGGTGGTAAATGGATTACATTTACACTACTCTTCCTATTTTATTTCATGTTTGAAAATGTTCATAAAAATATTGACAAAAACCTGTAGACAAATGAAGAAAGCTGTATTTAATAATGTGTTCATATGAAATTCATTATCCATCAAATGAAACAGTTTAAAATTTGTAATGTCCTTAAGTATGGTGAAGCTATAATACAAGAAAGAAAAATGTGAAACTGTTTTATATTCTTTTTCTCTGTTTTACGTTAACTTAGAATTGAAAATAGAATCTTTTTTGCTTTATGACCAAATTTATGCATGGAAAAGGCCGAACACAATGAAAGTAGAACTACACAGGAAATTGTGATAGCCTTTTTAAAAACTTCCTTCCTAAGGGAAAACATACAAGGGGGCTAACAAATTATGTGTAAAGAGTATGTTATAATAAAAAGAAACTGCCCTTTGTTCTACTTCTCAGCATCACCATTCCCATTGTCCAGATTGTGTGCTCATGAAGCTAATGAAGATGGAAAAAGAAGGTAATATTATCTGATTCTGCTTTTATGTTTCCTCATGATTACCTCATTCTTTCTAAATAAATTCTTCTATTATTTATTTGTCATTTCAGGTGTTATGTTTTAAATGTCTGCTACAACAGATGTGAAATTAGCAAACATGCATCATCATCAAACAACCCTAAAGTGATACATATAACTAATTTAATTTCCTTTATATCTTCATTTAATCATCATAATCATGAAAACAAAACTTTGATGATTTTTCCATGGGAACCACTTACATATTGCAACCATCATCTATGTAGTCTTAGAAAGGTGGATTGACAAACAGTACTTACCTTTTTTTGACTTATCTATAAACACAAGCATTTCAAGTGTGACTGTGTTTACACTGTTTTCTATTAATGTAGATATATAACTATTAAAAAATAATATCTAAAAGAATCTCCTACATTCAAGGTCACAGTATTAAAAAAGAGCAGAGATAAAACTTCAGATTTCCCTGGGGACTGGATAGACAATATGAAATATGTTCAAATAATCTAGTGTAGGGAGTATTGTTGACTTACAGAAACAAAAGTGCATGCCTTCTTTGAAAACATTCAACTTCCAGCTTTTGTTTTCATTAATCTGCATGGCTAAAACAGAATATATTTACTATATTTATATGGTCAACAACATATCACTTAAACTGTTTTGCAGAATTGATGTGTTCATAAATTCAAACACTATCTTTCTTTCTTTGCTTTATATTCCATCAAATAAACACACTGCCCTTTGTAATACAATTAAATTGATGACTGAATAACAATTGAATTGACAATGTTGTTTGACATATTATTAATTAAGAATTCCTTTCACATGTAACTATCAATGAAAAATAGCAGAGTAGGGAATTCCAAAACCCTATCCTTCCCCTAAAAATAGATTAAATTGTCAAAAAAATAAAGATTTAGGGAATTCATGAATCTAACTCAAAATATCCAGTGTCCACGTAAATGCTTAATAATGAAATAAACTGTTAAATTATGGTTAGAAAGTGTAGTGACATTTCAACTTACTGGCCTATCATGCCCCATTCTACATGTTCATGTCACCCAAAGGGATGCTGGCCCACCGTTCTGGGGTTTCCTGATGGTTTCATATGAAATACCAATTCAATTCTCTATTTATTATGTGGTGGTGTGTTTTAATCTGTTTAGTAGCTCCCTTAGGAATCAGACAACATTCTAGCATTCGTGTCACCCATCTCAGGGCTTTCTAAGGGCTCATGTTCACATGGTCAAAACTACTTAAAGGCAAATATATTGGCTTGAGTGACTTAGTGGAATAGATGAGGGAAAAAAAAAGCAAGAGAAGAAAGCCCAGAAAGCAAGAGACTAGGGACAGAGATATATGGAGTAGAAGTGACTTGAAAAATTTTGCATATGCTAAGAAATCTAGAAACTGTATGCTTACACAGGACAGTGAGTATGCTCAGAAAATGCCGGAGAAGGTCTTAATCTTTCTCTTCTGACTGATCTTTATCTTTCATGAAAGAAAGAACTAAAGATTAGGCAGTGTTATGAATTACCTGACTGAATGTCAAAGGAGTGCCTGGACACACAGTCAATCAGCAAATATAAGGAATTTTGTTTGCATTTATTTAAGTAAATTTCTGTTACATCATTAGCTGAACACTTAAGCTAATGGGAAAGAACTGAAATAAACCCACATTAAACATAACATAGTCTTGTGTTTTTTTCCAAGATCATGCATCCCCCCCCAAAAATCTTGAGATAGTCTTTTAAAAGTCACTAACCAAATAACTACAACATGTAATCATGAAGAATAAGAAGAATGTCTTTTCAAGAGTTACCAAATGCTATATTCAAATACTCAAATACTTAGTTTAAAAAAAAATGAGACATTAAAATAAAGAAGAAAATATTACACATTCACATGAAAGAAAATAAAGATACGGTATCGATGAGGAAGCACAAATATTTGGAATTATGTATTAGTATGTTAAAGCTGCCAGAAATGCAATTACTAGAAATCCATTGACTTTCATAAAGAAATGTATTAAATTACAACTTTACAGTTAAAATGCCATAAAAGTGTCCAAACTAAGGCATCCATAGAAAGATATATTGACTCAAGAAAGAGCCAATTAGTGAGGTCTGTTAGCTTTCTCTCCTAGCTTCTCATTTCAAAATTATTATTCCTTCATCTCCAAATGTCTTAACTTGTGTCAGCTCTGAAGCTTTTTCCAAAATGGTTACCTCTTAAAAGACTCCAGTAAGTGACCCACCTTGAATGGGTTGAGACATATCCCCACGGAAACCCACAATTTGGCAGGTCAAATCTCCATGGAAACAACTTAATCCAAAAGATCCCACCCAACAATATTGAATCAGGATCACAAAACATGGCTTTTATGGCATACACAACAGTTTCAAACTGACAGAAATTACTAGACGCAGATGTTAGGTCAAATGTCTTATGTGTCCGTCCAATAAATAAAGAAAACAATAGAAAATGAACTAAAGGAAACCAAAACAAGTAAGTCTCACCAAATAGAGAAGATCATTAAAGAATTAAAAATTATGGAAAGGAATGAATATTTTCTTTTTTTAGAAAAAGAAAGTTTATTTATTATTTTAAAATAGAAAATATTCTATTTTCTGAATAGAAAATGTGTAACTAAAATTTTCTATGAATGAAAAAATAATCACCAGTGGGGCCCAACAGCAGATTTGATAGGCAAAAGAATCACTGAACTTGAAGATAGGTCATAGGAAATTATCCATTCTGAGAATAAGGAAAAATAAACAGAACACAAAGGATCTGTGGGACACCATCAAACATACTGACATAAGCATAGTAAGAGTTCAAGAAGGAGGGGAATGGGGAATAGATGCAGTATGTAGTATGTGTATTTGAAGAGATAACAGCTGAACAAAAATATGATGAAAGACATGAAGCTGTTTTCTCAAAAGACCAATGGATTCCAAGTAGTATCAACTCAAAGAGATCCACAATGGCATGCATTATAACTACAGCAAAAGTAACTACATAAGGAAGTACATTCTGTATTTTTGTCTTGCAGCACTTGTTTTTTTATATATAATATACAAGACAAAAGCATAAAATAATCATTTTTATCTATGTTAATGGATCCACACTGTATGAAGATATAATTTGTGAAATAACAAGGAGAAGGAGAGCTGTATAAGAGCAAATTTATAGTATATTATTGATGCCAAATAGTTATTAATACTACTAGTTGACAACTAATTTTATGACAAGAAAAGAATGATAGAGGAACTGAGGAAACACAATTAAATATAGAGGAAAATGGTGAATTCTTATTCACCAGTAACTTTATTTAATATAATTGATTAACCTTCCAGTTAAATGGTAGAGATTACCAGAACAGATTTTAAAAATGGATACAACTCTATGGTCTCTACATGATACTCATTTTAACTCCAAAATTGGAAATACACAGAAAGAGAAAGGAGGAACAGTGATAGTAATGTAGGCAAAAATCATTAACCAAATAAGGCTGTAGTGGCCATACAGATAACAGACAAAATACTTTCTCAGAAATTTTTAGACAAGACAGTGAAGGGCATTGCATTTTTATAATATTGATGAGTCAATCCACAAGACATAAGAATTATAAAAATCAATCTACCTAACAACAGAACACAAACTACATGAAGCATAAACTGACATATTTAAAGGGAGAAAGAAACAGTCTTACAATAATATTTGGAGACATCAAAACACAGTTCTTTTGGAGTTCACAATTCAATAAATAACAAGGCATAGCTTCACATTATCATGTCATTATAAAACAAGATCACAAGAGGTAATTTGAGAAGTCAAATCCTTGTACAGAACCAGACCCCAATCCTAGTACAGCTTTCAATACTAAAATAAATGATATTAAGTGTATTTCCACTATGAGATATGAAAAAATGCTATTTATACTACATAAGTAGGTAGTGGAAAACACTAAAATTTTAAGCCAAATATATATTCTTACTCCATAATTTTGCAAGGATATTTCTTTCCTTAAACCTACAGTTGTAGAGATTTTAATCTTAGGTCCTATCTCCATTATATTTGTATTAATCATTCAAATGATAATTTCATGACACTTCAAAGACTGCGTAAAGCCTTGGAAGTATAATTCAGTGGCTGTCTTTACACTCACTAGACATTATGGTGTGGTTGAGTCACACTGTACTGAAGCAGATACTTTAATATTTTCATTTGGCCTCATCTCCAGCTAAAAGTGGTGTCTTGCAAATGATATTGAACATTTATATTATATTGATAAATTTGGAAAATATATGAAATACATAGGCCATATTAAAAATGGAGTAAATGCAGGATCACAGAAAATATTGATAACACTCTTTTAATTTAAAGGTAGATGGAAAGTGCTATGGAAATGTTGAGGCTTATTCTCAAACAAACCTGATTAAGTACAAATGACAATATCATACTTGACATCCTGTTTGTAAGTCCAAATCACAGAAAGCAATCAGGAAAACCTTAGCAATTTCAGTGTATTATCTCCCTTCTTCAGAGGTTGCATGTTTGTACTATCCAAAAAATATCAATAACAAGGGAAGACTTGGATGTCGAAGTCTAGCTTTCCTCAAAGATCATAATAAAGTTTGTTGAAGTACCACACTCATCCAGAAACTCCAGTTATGCATATTGCTAAGTCACCTAGATTGGGTATTAGAAAAACAGGTTAAATGGAAGAAAGGGACTCAGAAGGGTCTCTTGGAAACCTGAGGGATAGGCCCCATTTATGTTTCCTAGGCTGCTCAAACAAATGCCATGAAATGAGTTAGATTAACAATGGAAGTTTATTTGCTCTTAGTTTGAGGCTGGGGAAGAGGTCAAATCAAGGCATCGTCAAATTAATGCTTTGTTCTCAAAGACCTGTGTTTGATGGCTGGCTGCTGGCAAAATGGTTCCCCTGTCACTTGTTTTCTATCTTTACTTCTGAGTTTGGATTCTTGCCTCCTGTGATTTATTCCATCCAAATTTCACTCCACTCATAAATACTACAGGATAGGATTTACAATTCATCCTAATTGAGATGGCTATACCTTAACTGAAATAACTTCATCAAAAGATCTTAATTACAACTGGCTCACACCTAAGGAATGGATTAGATTTAAGAACATGTTTTTCTGAGGTACATACAGATTCAAACTACCACAGTCCCATAAAAATAAGGGGAAATTTCCCTTCTTTTAATGGGGAACATGTCTTTGTTCTCATTGTGTTCCTAATGCAATACAATAAGAAGGATTAATGGGTTTCTCTCCTCATTGAAGACTCTCCCTTAAGAGAAGGCATATAATTATTAATTTTGCCTAAAGCATTTGAAGTCTTCAAAGAAAGCCAACGGGTTTACTACTAATTATGAGCGACACTTTTATATTCTCATAAAAGGAAAGTTATTTTGATAACTTTCCACAGATTCTTTTGGTTAATTCTTCTCTGCTGCCACCTAGAAATTTGGAATCAAAATGTTGTACCTGCAGGACAGATATCTTAATCTGTTTTATATCCCTTAATCATCCCCTTTTATTAAAGTGGTATATTCCTTGTTTTATGGCCAAGGACACAATGGAGAAGCGTTTAATCACTGCTATTACATTTTTTTAACCCACTAGGGAAAATTAATGTATCTATGTGTGGTCATTTGTTCCTTTATATGTTGTATTTTCTTAACTTAGTGAATTGTTATATACCTATAAACAAATGCACACATCATAAATAATTTTTTACAAATTTTACACACGTATAACCAGCATCCATATTCAACAACAACAACAGCAATAACAGCAACAACAATGAAACATCATCCCTAAGGAATCCCACATGGTTTTATGAATTATAGAGCTATTCATAATTCATTGCATGTTCTTATTGACTTATAAATTCATTTCTATTATATATTAGATTCATTGCCCTGGAATTGCCCAGTCATAGGTATATATATGTACTCTTCCCTAATGAATACTACCAGATAATTTTCCAATGTGAGAATACCAATACACACTCACTACAATACTGCATGGCAGTTATGGGTGCTCAACACTCCTGGCATAATGTAATATTTTCCATTATTTTGATCATTTATTATTTTCCTGATTCCTATTTGCTCTTGTCCATGCTTTCTTTAACTTTTTACGTATTTTCAAGATGCTTGTTTAAAGTCTTTCTCTAGTAAGTAAAATATCTGAGATTGATCAAGTATGCTTTGCTTCTCTTTATTTCTTCCTTTGAAATGGGAAATCTTTTTCCCTGAATGTTTTGTGGTATCTTTTGAAATCTGGACACTTGAATATTTTGATATATTAACTGTAGAATGCAGATTCTCTAAATTCCAAAAGTTTGTTATATTTATTTTCACTGTTGAAAATGTACTAGCATATTTGTTTAGTGATTTTTTCAACCTGTTTTTACAAAGATCATGTTCCTTAATGTATATAATCATTGAAGTCACTGTTTCTTTAGCTTGTATTCAGCTAATGAATACAAATGTTATGACAGAGATTCTTTGAAAATTCAAGTGCTAAACGAACAAGAAAAGCAAAAAATTCATCTCTCAAGTTTTGCAGATTACCTCTAGCTGAGTATCTCCCTTGGAGGCTATTCACCTTCCCTTTAAGTCAAATTTCACTGTGGAAGCTTTTACTATTTCACTAATATATTAGAAGTTCAATATATGAATTTTATAGGTATGTATTAGATTGACAAGTTTTAATTATATTCTGATAGAAATTTTATTATAAATTGAAGTTGAATTTTATCATATGCCCATTTTAATTCTAAATTACACTAATTTTAATTATACATATATTTCATATATGAAATCAACGTTGAATTCTTGCATATATGCAATACACTTTTAGCTGTATTAAACATTTTAAAATATGTATAACTTTTAAAAATATGTATAACTTTAAAAAACTGTCCAAATTTTAAGAGTAAAGCTCAATATGTTTCAGAATAGTTTCTCCTAATGTAGATTTATTGGGGTATATAGTTTATTTTATTTAATTTTATGCTTGTGGTATCCATCCTTCTTATCCTTGTCCTCCACCCTCATTAATTGAAGTATGAAATCTATTGTATGAAAACCTCAGTTTGCCATGGATACTCTAACAATATACCATAGACTTGTTTGCTTAAATAAAAAAAATGTATTGCCCAGCAGTTCTAGGACCTAGAAGTCTGTATCCAGATATTAGCAGGACCATGCTTCCTCTGAAATGTATACAGGTCTGGCAGTGGGTGTCAATTCATGATGTTCCTTAACTCCTGGCATAATTTTACATCTACCTTTATCATGTAGCTATCCCTGTCCCTGGTCTTATTGTGTCAAGATTTCTTCTGCTTAAACAGAACTTAGGCAAGTCCACCAACACTGATAGCAGAATATACACACCTGACATAATTCATCTAAAGCTTGACCCTCCCTGACTCTTTGTGTTAATTTTAAATTCAATTTGGCCCTCATTAGAAATATATTCAGAGATATTTCCAGACCTTGAACCTCACTATCCAAATGGAAACACTTGCAAATTTAATACAAAAATAATAATGTCCAAGGGATTATATTATTGTGCCCTGGTGAATATAACAGCAAATTGTATTTTATTTTGACTTTGCCATGAATTTACCATTGCAAATATCATGATTGCAGAAACATCTGTCTCCATAGTCCCTATTACATTGGGACACTTCTGATGTGCCTGCAGCTATGTACCAAACTGTAGTTTCTCTGAACTTAAGGATAATTCCAGGAAGGTTTCTGCAGGGCATATAAAAACATTTCAAATGATTGTGCCTCATTTGTGTATAGAATTAACTTGCTCTCTAATTCACATTTTGATAGCTTTTCTCCTTTCCCTGTCTCACATTCCTTCTGGAATTTATTCTTCCTGGAATCACCTACTAATTAAACATTATATACCTAAGTCCTTATCAAAGGATCAACTCAAGAAGGAATTTAATCTGAAAATTCCTATCTCTTATATGGTACTGATAAAAGGAAAGCACAATTATCCATGGCACAAATGAAACTATTTAGCTGCAACTAATGGAAGACAATGATAATGCTAATATCACATGACTGAATAACAGAAAGCTTTCATTGGAAACTGTTCGTTTTTGAAACACAAACACTTACTCAACATCAGTAACCCTGACCTCATGGTCTTTGCTAAATCCACATTTTAGATGAAGCTTTTGAACAAAGCTGATCCCTTTCCCCTTCAGAATTTTCATTGTTAGTTTTCCAGCATGAATACCAAAATCATGAAAAATAGAAACAGATTTCTTCCTTTCCTCAAGGAACATAATAATGGTGTTAAAAGTACCAGTTTGCTGCAGAGAACATTGTTCTAAAATGAGAATATTAATAAGTATGACATGCTGTGGTGAGTATGACACTGGTACTATTGACATTTCCATAATTGAAATTGACACCATGAATCAATAATTGTCACTGAAGCTAATCTGATCATTGTGATTAGAGTCCTCTACTCACCTCAAATGATGAATGTGTTATTGCTCTCCCAAGCCGTTGCTAACCTCACTGAATTCAGA
>PVIY010056397.1:0-13327 GCA_004026745.1 Myrmecophaga tridactyla | reverse complement strand
CACTAGAACTGCCCCCTACCTAGCAAAATAGTAAATCAGAAGCAATACTGGATTCCTGGATGGATTGCAGAGATTACTGCCACTCTTAAGGACTTGAAGGATGCAGGGGTGGTGATTCCCACCACATCCCCATTCAACTCTCCTATTTGGCCTGTGCAGAAAACAGATGGGTCTTGGACGATGACAGTGGATTACTGTAAACTCAACCAGGTAGTAACTTGAATTGTAGCTGCTGTTCTGGATGTGGTATCATTGCTTGAGCAAATCAATACATCCCCTGGCACCTGGTAATGCAGCTATTGATCTGGCAAATGCTTTCTCTCAATAGCTGTTAGTAAGGACTACCAGTAACAGTTTGCTTTCAGCTGGTAAGGTCAGCAATATACTTTCACTGTCCTACCTCCGTGGTATATCAACTCTCCAGCCCTATGTCATAATCTTGCCTGCAGGGATTGTTTCTCCCTCCCACACATCACACTGGTCCATTATATTGATAATATCATGTTGATTGAACCTAGAGAGCAAGAAGAAGCAACTGATCTAGACTTATTGGTAAGGCATTTGCATGTAAGAAGGTGGGAGATAAATCCAACAAAAATACAGGGGCCTTCCACTTCAGTGAAATTACTAGATTTCACTGGTGTGGGGCATGTCAAGATATTCCTTTTAAGGTGAACGATAAGTTGCTGCATCTGGCCCCTCCTACAACCAAAAAAGAGGCACAATGTCTAGTTGGCCTCTTTGGATTTGGGTGACAACATATTCCTCATTTGGGTGTGCTGCTCCAGCCCATTTATCAAATGACCAGAAAAGCTGTTAATTTTGAATGAGGATCTGAACAAGAAGAGGCTCTGCGACAGGTCCAGGCTGCTGTACAAGCTGCTCTGCCACTTGGACCATATGACCTAGCAGATCCAATTGTGCTAGAAGTGTCAGTGGCAAATAGGGATGCTGTTTGGAGCCTTTGGCAGGACTCTACAGAACCACAACACAGACCCTTAGGATTTTGGAGCAGAGCCTTACCATCTACTGCAGACAACTACTCTCCTTTTGAGAAACTGCTTTTGGCCTGCTACTGGACCTTAGTAGAGGCTTAACTCTTAACCATGGGCCTGAGTTGCCAATTGTGAGCTGGGTATTGTCTGACCCACCAAGCCATGAAGTTGGGCATGTGCAGCAGCACTTCGTCATAAAATGGAAATGGTATATATGAGATAGGGCCAGAGCAGGTCCTGAAAGTGCAAGTAAGTTACATGAGGAAGCAGCCCAAATGTCCATGGTCTCCATTCCTGCCACATTACATTCTCTTTCCCAGACCAGAGCTATGACCTCTTGGGGAGTTCCTTACAGTGAATTGACTGAGGAAGAGAAAACTCGGGCCTGGTTTACAGATGGTTCAGCATGATACGCAGGTACCACCCAAAAGTGGACAGCTGCAGCACTACAACCCCTTTCTGGGGTGTCCTTGAAGGACAGTGGTGAGGGGAAATCCTCCCAGTGGGCAGAACTTTGAACAGTGCACCTGGTTGTTCATTTTGCTTGGAAGGAGAACTGGTCAGAGGTACATTTGTATACTGACCCATGGGCTGTTGTAAATGGTTTGGCTGGATGATCAGGGACTTGGAAAGACCATAATCGGAAAATTTGTGACAAAGAGATCTGGGGAAGACTTATGTGGATAGCTCTTTCTGAGTGGGTAAAAACATGAAGATATTTGTGTCACATGTGAATGCGCACCAGAGGGTGACTTCAGCAGAGAAAGGCTCTAATAATCAGGTGGATAAGATGACCCATTCTGTCGATACCAGTCAGCCTCTTTACCTAGAAACTTCCCCAATGGGCTCATGAACAAAGTGGTCACAGTGATAGGGATGGAGGTTAAGCACGGGCTCAGCAACATGGACTTCCATTTACCAAGGCTGACCTGGCTATAGCCACTGCTGTGTGCCCAATCTGCCAGGTGCAAAAACCCACACTCAGCCCCTGACATGGCACAATTCCCCATGGTGGCCTGCCAGCTACACGTTGGCAGGTTGATTATATTGGATCACTCCCTTCATGGAAGGGGCAGCAATTTGTTCTAATTGGAATAGACACATACTCTGCATATGGATTTGCTTTCCCTGCACACAATGCTTCTTCCAAAACTACCATCCATGGCCTTACAGAATGCCTTATCCTTCATCACGGTATTCCACACAGCATTGGTTCTGATCAAGGAACACGCTTCACAGCAAACGAAGTGTGAGAATGAGCACATGCTCATGGAATTCTCTGGTCTTGCCATGTTCCCCATCATCCAGAAGCATCTGGATTGATAGAATGGTGGAATGGCCTTTTGAAATCTCAATATGGGTGCCAACTAGGTGGTAATACCTTGGAGGTCTGGGGTAATGTTTTCCAGGAAGCTGTGTATGCTCTGAATCAGTGTCCACTGTATGGTGCTAGTTTCTCCTATAACTAGGATCCATGGGTCCAGGAACCAAGGGGTGGAAATGGGAGTGGCACCACTCACTATAACCCCTAATAATTCACTAGAAAAATTTTTGCTTCCTGCTCCTGCAACCCTGAGCTCTGCTGGTCTACAGGTTTGAGTTCCAAAAGGGGGAATGCTTACACCAGGAAAAACAACAACGATTCCATTGAACTGGAATCTAAGACAGCCACCTGGTCAATTTGGGCTACTCATGTCACTGGTAATCCCCTTCTTGGCTGGGGTGATTGACCCTGACTATAAGGGGAAAATAGGATTGCAACTACACACCAGAGGTAAAGAGTTTTCCTGGAATATAGGAGATCCCCTAGGGCGTCTTTTGGGACTACCATTACCTAAGAATCAAATCAATGGAAAACTGCAATAACCCAACCCAGGCAGGACTACCAATGGCTCCAAAACTTCAAGAATGAAGGTTTGGGTTACCTCACCGGGCAAAGAACCATGGCCAGCTGAAATGCTTGCTGAGGGTAAAAGGTACATGGAATGGGTAGTGGAAGAAGGTAGTGATAAATATGAACTACAACCACATGATCAGTTAAAGAAATGAGGACTGTAATGCTGTTTTGTTCATGTTATACTATTTAAGTTGTAAGATATCAAATTTAAGAATGAATATTACCCAAGGACTTGCATCTTGTTCTGGGGAGATTTAATGTGTTTCCTGTTATATGCAGGACAATTGAGTATTGTTAGGTGAGGGAAAAAATGTGTCTTTTATTGTTTTCTATTTAGAAATTAGGTATGGTTTAAGATGATGAGTATAGCTGCCAAGTTGACAAGGGGTGGACTGTCATGGTCAGGTTCACATGTCAATTTGGCCAAGTGGTAGCACTTATTTGTCTGGTTGGGCAAGTTCTGGCCTTTCTGTTGCAATGACATTTCATGGACTTAAATCATGATTACATTGGCTGCATCCACAGCTGATTCCATTTGTAATCAGCCAAGGGGAGTGTCTTCTGCAATGAGTGATATTTAATCTAATCACTGTAAGGCTTTTAAGGAGGATTCAGAAGAGACAGGCTCTCTTCCTGCTTTGGCTGGCAAACCTCTCCTGGGGAATTCATCCAGACCCTCCATCAGAGTCATCAGCTTCACAGCCTGCCCTGCGGATTCTGGACTCTATGTTCCCAGTTATATGAGACACTTTTATAAATTTTACATTTACAGATATTTCCTGTTGATTCTGTTTCTCTAGAGAACCCTAACTAAAACAGCTGCCAATAAGTTGTGCATAAAATTTGGAGAAGGATAACCCTAAATGGTCATGTTTTAGAGCACAAAAGAACAACAAAACAATGCTCTGTTTGTGACTGATTATCCAAGAAATGTTTATTGCACACTGAGTGACACCTCAGGGAGCACAACGACAAGAGAAAAGTTGGTCAGAACAGAGTGAGCCGGGGGCACCAGAGTAGGAAGTGAGATCAGAGTGGCAAAGGTCAGGCCGCAGAGGACTCTGACAGACTTGGACTTCTATTTTGAGGGGGAGGAACATTGACATGATAGTTGACAAGTGAGGTGTCATTTACATTGTCACAGGATCACTCTTGCTACTGTATTGAGATCAGAACATAGGGAAGCAGGAGAGAAGCACAGAGAGCAGAAAAGAGGGTAATATAGCTAAGCCAGGTGCAAGGTGCCAGTTGCAGAGGCCAGGGTAGCAGTAGCTGTGGAAGTAGTGAGATGCAGTAAGATTCTAGATATATTCTGAAGGTTGAGCCAAAAGGATTTTCTGAGTAGACCAGCTATGGCATATGAGAGAATGAAAGGAGTAAGGATGATGTCAAGATTTGGGCCCAGGCAATAGAAAGGAAATGTAAGCAGGTAAGGAACAGAGAGAACTTGAGGGGATGAAGAGCAGAGTGAAGGCAGAAAAATAAATGCATTAGACCTGTCAGTGTTACTGAGGAATTGTTGGAGTTGGGCAATTAGAAAAGAGTGACCTGCACCGAATGTAGGTGTTCTGATTTAAAATTAAGTTTTCAAAGAAGGCTGAAGGAATTTTATTAAAATTTTAAGTGTTGCCACAAAGAATTATGTTATTTCTCATTTAGATTGTTATGTGCATAGAAAGAAGAATTAAAACTTTAGTTTTTCTATATTTTTGCCTTCAATTTTCTGAAGATTAGACACAGTTGTATTATGTATGCAGAAAAATATGGACATGACTTTATTTTCTGGCCTTGAAATATCAAAACAAACATAAAGAGACAATGAAATCAATATATCTTAAGTTTACATGACATCACAGTTTCAACAATAAAAGGAAATTTAATGTTCTATACCTTCCCCTGTGCGGGTAAATATCTGATTGTTAACCAGAAAAAGTAGAGTGGGAAGAAGACATCAGTGGTATTGCATGTACAGACTTTCTACCACTGGGAAAGCTTCATCTTGAGTGTCGTCAGAGTCCCTCAAGAAAACAGGAACAAACAGATAGTCTAATTAGTGATTAGGGTAATTCCTGCAAGATTTGACTTTCCTTATTGTCAGTATCTCTTACTCAAAGTAGGAACAAACCTGGGTGAGGTATGCAATAATTGACTCTTTGTACTTCTATTTAGCTTAGTTTGAATGTCTTAAAATTAAAAAGAAAAATAATAAAAGCTATCACCAATATCTTAAGGTATTCTTATTGGAAGTAACCCACTTTCCTCTATTTTCTTTAACCAAAGCAATCGTTTCCTCTCCAACTGGTCAAGTGGTGACCCTGATTTTCAATAATAGTAAATCCCCCAGGATGGTCCTGTGAGAAAGCATAAGAGATTGTGGAAATGTAAAGATTAACCTTAAGCCACTCCCATGAGCCCCACAATTTATTCAGAGTCATAAAGACAAGTGCGCTGATTGCATCACTGAATATTTCGATAGATAATGTTCTTAATCTTTGAAACATTTTGTGGAGTCTAGTATACGGATAACAAAAAGTAGCTTTGTCCAAAAAGGTTCAATTTATGGTTCTGTACAGAATCTCACACCATCTTACAGGAGGGTATCAGAAACATCCATCCACGCTGTTAGCCACGGCTTATCAACACCCACTTGAAACAAGGTTAGCAAATCAGATAATCCAAATTTTAAGACTGGGCTGGCTATATAAGCCTTTGTGTCTATCACATAAAGCACATCTTGCCGGGATGAAATGTGAAATTCATCCCACCTCCCTGAAAGAGATAATATAAAAAAAAAATCACTCCAAGAAGGATAAAGGAAACCAAGAGATTATAGAACAGCTTGGAACACAGATGGGCTCAGAGATGAATTATAAAAGTAAAATTTGCTTTTACCTCTGATTATGCCACAAACTAGATGCTCCCTTTTATACTGTTGGGGAAAAAATTACTACACAGAAGCTAAGTCTGTGTTAACCTTCTTCTCTGCTTTAAGTGAGGAAAACTTCATCCAACCTCCCTGCACAAGTCCTGAGGCTTCCTCTGATTGGTCCACCTGAGGTCATGTGCTCAGCTCTGAACCAATCACTATAGATGCCATCAACATACTTGGCCAACCAAAGTTGACCAAAATTTTCCCTAGGCTTTTCAAAGTATGGAAAATTTCTTAAAACAAGACCTGCAGGAAGGGGACCTAACCTTATTCCACCCATTTGAAGCAGCAAACACATGATGGCTGGTGGAAAAGATCTGATAAAGCAAATGCGGACCCAAGCCAGAGCCCCAATCCTATGCCAAGATCTCCAGAAGCAGCTGCTTTCTTCTCTTTCTGTGGCAGTCAGGGAATCTCCAGGCTTGAAGGTGACTTTCAGTTCTTGAATTTCAGTGTGAGAGACAATAAGATCATAAAAAACTTAGCTGTCTGCAAATAAACCCATTGCCCTCCCCACCACGTGGGACATGACTCCCAGGGATGAGCCTGGCCCTGGCACCAATGGAATTGACAAAGCAAGTGTTGCTGGCGGGGTGCGGGAATCCTGTATTTTATACATGGTTGTTCTATAAGCCCAAGAATTCTCTAATAAAATTTTTTAATTAAAAAATAGAACCTGGGCGGCTGCCGTGGCTCAGCAGGCAGAGCTCCGACCTGCCGTGCTGGAGGTCTGGAGTTCGATCCCTGGTGCCTCCTGCCCATATGCAAATTAAAAAAAAAAAAATAGAACCTAATCCGAGGTTTGTCTTAAAATTGGAGTGAAAGAATCCACATGGAGCAGAGTTATGCTGAGTGCTTTACATGGCTCCAGCACAAACCTCACAGCAGCCTCTGAGGCTGGGTCAAAAAGACAACCTAGCTGGTTCTAAACACTGAGTATACTACCACATAACTACTTTCCCTGTTGAATAGGAGCCTGGCCTCTCCGTGTATCACTCATTCTTTTCATTCACTCAGTCAATAATGTGTGCTGTTCCCCAGAGCCTAGAACATTCTGCGGTCCAGCAGGGATTTACAGACCCTGTGTAAATCGAGGAAATCTTTGAGGAAGAACAAAGAGCAGAAGCATCTTTGAAACCCGTTTCCTCAAAGCTTATATCTTGTTTATAAGAAGTCATAAATATGCAAAATGAAGAAGATAAACAAGGGAGAGCGCATAGCTTCCTGCTGGCAGGAATTCTACAGGTTTTCTGAGGTGATAAGAATTCACAGTGTGTGGGTGGGTACAAGGTGAGCTCCACGGAGGAGGCAGTGCTTGGCCTGGCCCTGTAAGAAAAGGGGGCCCAGAAAGGCAGAGAGAGGTCCGACACTGTTCCTGGCATAAAGGGCGCATCCCAAGAGAGAATGAGCCTGGTCCATTCAGCGTGTGTCCTGGTGGCAGAAAGCCACAGCTCAGGTCCACGGGAGAGGGTGGTTTCCGGGTTTCTCTCCCCTCATTGGTTTGTGAAAGATTCAAAAAGTACCATTTAATGGAGGCGATCAGAAGGGAGGACACACGGTCAGTCAATAGAGCAGATTAAAGCAAAACTGTACACAGAGAGGAGAGCTGGGGATGAGAGGCTCGTGGGAATGCATAAACAAGAGGTAGTCTGGGTAGAAAGAAGAGACAGGGGAACATCACCTCCCACCATGCCACTCAGACACTGTGAAATAGATATATTCTCTGGGTGTCCCCATCGCTGCAAGGAAGTCAGTGAACCGTCCCCATTATCAAGAAGGGAATGCTGCCAGCCGAGCCCCAGGCTTGCGGTGGACGTGCTGCCAGGCAGACGAGCTTCCTGCCCTTCGCTGGCACGTGCCCTGGTTGGGACTGGTTCTGCTGCTCTGCCTTTCGACCTGCCCATAATTTCAGCTACACTCATTAATCTGCCCGGAGATCAACTCTGGCTGCACGTGACTGGGTGAGGGGGCACTGGGGAGATGAGCCTCCTCAGCGGCTCCAGAGAATTGCAGCATCCTAATTCAATATACAGAGTGAAAAAGCTGTCCACATCCAGTTACCTGAGACAGGTTCAATAGTTCCTGACATATCCAGTGTTTCTGGCTTTTTCAAACCACAACATAATCTGCTCTTTATAATCTGTCTATCAGGGAGGTAGGGTGGATATTTTGACTCCCCGTACCACAAAGTGGGGGGGTGAAGGCAAGGAGTCTAAGTTGCGTCCTCCAGACTCTCATGAGTTGCTGTCAGCTGGGCAGCAAGTTTCTGATTATGGAAATGAGAGACACGGCCCGTTCGTGGTGGGGATCTGGGTGGAGCAGGGCCCTAGTGTGAAGAAAAGATTCTCCCCACACAAAGATCACATCCTGAGCACCCATAAGCGAAAAACGGACCTTGACGTAAATGGCCCATCTTTAAGAAACATTAACTCAAATTGGATTGTGAACTTAAATGTAAAACACAGAACTATAAAACTTTTAGTAAAAAACACAAAGGAGGAATACTTTGGGATTGGCATCTAGAAAAAGACCTCTTAGACTTAAAATCCAAGGATGGTCCATAAAAGGAAAAGTGCAAAATGAACCTCATCAAAATTAAAAACCTTTGCTCTGCCATGCTAGAGACCCAGGTTCGATTCCTGGTGCCTGCCCATGAAAAAAAGAAAAAAAAAAAAACCTTTGCTCTGAGAAAGAACCTGTGAAGAGAATAAACAGCTGAGCTACAGACCGAAAGGAATTCTTTGCAAGTCACATTTTCAATAAAGGACTTGTATCTAGAATATATTTTTAAATGAACAATCCAATTGAGAAATGGGCAAAAGACATGATGAAACATGCTATTAAAAAGGATATACAGATGGCAAATAGGCTAATGAAAAGATGTTCAACATCATTAGCCACTAGGGAAATGTAAGTTAAAACCACAGTGACCTATCACCATATACCTACTTCCATGTCTAAAATAAAAACAAATTCTGGTGAGGATGCTAAGTACTCATCCCTCATACATTGCTGATGGGAATGAAAAGTGATGCAGCCATTCTGGAAAGTTCTATGGCAGCTTTTTGCCAAACTAAATACATATGCATACCCTATGACTCAGACGCTCGTTTCAGCATTTATCCTGGAAAAATGAAAAACTTATGCTCAGACAAAAACCTGTCCACACATATTCATAGTAACTTTAATTGTAATAGTAAAAGGTCAGAAACAACCCAAATGCTTTCAATAGCTGAATGGTTACACAACAAACTGTGGTATAGCCACACCTGAGAATACCAATCAGCAATAAAAAGTAATGAATTCACTCAACAACCGATGTGTGCAGTGAAGGTGTTTCCTTCAGGAGTGGGGGCTCCCAGGACACGAGTTGCCCAGGTGCGTCCTGCCCCTGCTTTCCATCTGGCAGAGTGAGATAGGGGAAGGATGAGTGGCAGTGGGCTGTCAGTGTCGCCCTCGATGTCATCTAAGGTGAGATTCGAAGCCTAGTGGGAACTGAGATTTTGACTGAAAGAGCCAGTTTGGATGAGAAGTCCCACAGTTCTTGCTCATTGCTGTATGGAAATCCATCCCTTCTTATCCCTAGGACTAAACACGCCTATGTCCTTAAGTGTTGATGAATCACTTCTATTTTGACTTCTTCCACAGCCTTTGTATCCATGTATAAATTCTTCCAAACACAAAGGATCTGTTTTAAATGGAAAACGCAAACTAAAAATAAAAAGAGGGGGGATGCGATCTGAACCTTTTTCCAGTAGAAATCCCATCTGTTAGACTACCCCTACAGGCCCTGTCACTGCAGCACAGGAAGGAGACAAGCAACCCAGGCTTCCAGCCTTTGGCAATTAGAACACAACACTCGACCCAAGAAAAATCAGACTTTCCACACAATCCCACCCACTGCTCAACACCAGCCATGTGTTAGATCCGGCTCCGTTATCTTCAAGTGACATTGTGGCTCGTTGCTTATATCTTAAACCTCACAGATATTGAAAATAATTCTGTTTCCTCATGAAGATATTGCACTTAACATCAAAAAGTTTAAATTTTCTGAAAGAATTATGTTGAATTTCTAGGATTGGACACAAAGGCCGGTGCTGGGCTGGGCAAAAGTTGCTAGATTTTTCTCTGACTACTAGTTAGTTGGAGAAACAAACTCATTGGAAATATATTAAGAGTTTTCAAAAAGTACATGCTGCACTTAAACACTTAACTACCAGGAATTCAGCCTAAGAAAATAATTAAGGGTGCATATAAATAGTCGGGTTCTAACGCTATTCATTATACTGCTGTTAGAAAGAGCCTAAATCCAACAATAGAAGACTGGTTAAATAAGTTATTTACATGTATAAATAAAAATGATAATAGGAAAGTATTTTGCTGGCATGGGAAGATAATTATAATGTAGTAAATTTAAAAAGGCAGTTTATAAACAGTAACTACAAAGAAAACATTATTTTTGGAAACAACGTAAATGTATAAATGACCACATGCAGAAGATATCGAAAAATATATACGAAGATATTATACGTGTTGATCTATGGGTAGAACTGGCCAGGTCTCATGTTTTCCCCTGTTTGTGCCTATATTTTTCTGATGTTTCCCTTACGAATATTTTTAACTAAAGTGTATTGAACCTTTAGCATTGCCACACTCAGAAACAGGGAGAAAGGAGGGAAGGGAGGGGGGGTGGGAGGGTGCTCACACAGACACCTCCTGAGGGTCAGAGACAGAGACACGGAGTAAGAAATGAGTTCTCAGGGTGACTCTGCATAAGAATCCTTCCTGTACTGTGTGGAGAGTGGCAGGAGGATGAGACTGAAATTGGGGTTCCAGAAATCCAACGGGAGCCTAGGGAAGAGTCGTTATCGGAAGCCTCCTGGGGGCACCGTGAAGAGCTGGGCGGGCCCTTGGGACAGCTTGGCCTCGAACACCTGCCATCTACCTGGATGAGCCTGGCCAACACCACCGGCCATAGAGCAATACACTCTGCAAACCCTCACCCTCAAATTAAGGCTGGTCTCCTACACCTTGCTGTTTACCAGAATCAAAGGATAGAAGTGTTTTAAAAACGAAATGACAGGGCAAAGGGGAAATCATGCCATCGGTGAAGGAAGCAAGTTTGCTTTCAGTTTAAAAATCCTGGGTGGGTCAGTTGTTCCAGGCATTGGGCATTGAGGTGCAGACTCTCTCTGTCCCTCTCACATCCATTCTGAACTCAATAAATGCTAAGAGCACCTTCTTCTAAATGCCAGGCACTACGGTGGGCTCTGGGACCTCAACGAAGAAAGCAATTTTTCCTCGACAAGCGATCATCCAGCCCCTTATAATGAGTGCCCAAAATATGTACCCAAAGAGATGGAGAAGCATAAGCTGTGGTCCTTGTGGTTGAGCAGCTTCCAGTGAGGGCTTGTTGGGCTGTTGGACAAAGAATGAAATAGTGGGAAGAGAGCACCTTGGAGCCACACCAGTCTAGTTTTGAATCTGGGCTCTTCCCCTTGAAATCTGCAGGTCCCTGGACAAGTGGATCAGCCTCTTGGAACTTTTGATTTCTCCTCTGTGAAATAGTCCCTCCCTCACATAAAGTTGTTGGGAGAACAAAATTAAATGACGCTGTGAAAAGTCCAGGCATATGATTGTCATTCACAAGAAATAAATTCAATCCACAGCATTGTCCATTGTAGGCACTCAATAACCCCTGTTAATAAAATGATCAGTATAGGAAACAAAATCAAATTAAATGAGATGTTTGCAAAACACATTGCAGTCTCCTCATCTGTAGATTAGACTTGATGGTGGGATGGTGGGTGGCTGACTAGAATTTGGGAAGGATAAGGCTTGGGGCAAATGCTTCTTTCCTCCCTTCATCTGTTGGCTTGTTTCTGGGAAGGGCAGAACTGATATTCATTCATGGAAAATGATTTTTCTTGCCCTGGTATTCTGGATAGTTCCACACTTTCATGGAATTACTCTGATGTAAGTGAACACTTTGTATGGTTAGAGCACCTCCAGCAGGTAAGTGGGAGTATGCTTTGAATCTGCTATTAAAAAATCATGACATGAGGGGAGCGAGGGGAGCTCAGTGGTAGAGTTCTCGCCTGCCATGCGGGAGACCCAGGTTCAATTCCTGGCCCATGCACTTCCCAAACAAACGAAAAACCAAATAAACAAAAATCCAGCAAATGGTGCTGCCATAAGGGGCTACTCACATGGAAAAAGAGTGAAATGTGACCCCCACCATACAGCATACACGATAAAAAAATCATGACCTGAAAACTCCCTTTTTTAGCAGGATGATTAGCATAAGCATGTGTAATGTCAGGTTCTCCAGCACCATCCCAGCAGCTCCCCCCAAGCGCACAGGGAGCCCCCTGCTATGGCACAGCTGACCTGAGAACTAGAGCTGGGCCTGTCCCTAGAGCTGCAGAGGGAGGAACAAGTTTGCTCTTCAAAGTTTGGGAAACCACATTAACTCTAAGCGTGAAGGTGGCAAACGGGGAAGCTCAACTATCCGTGAGTCATTGGTTGATGAGACCAATCACTTTTCTTCTCTGGGCTCTCCAGGAAGCCCGGAGATTCATCTCCAAGGAGGTGCCAAGGGGGTCGGCAGGACGTCCCCATGAAGAAAAGAAGTCAAGGCGGAGTAAGAGAAGAGAGAGGGGGAGGGCGGCCACCAGACACTCAGGAAAAGAAACTGTTTCCCAGCCTGGCTACCTCTGGCTGCAGCACTGTCGGGAGCTGTCAGCATAACCATCTGACTGGAGACGAAAAGGGGGAGAAATTAGGAATTAATTAGAAATGTATAACAGCGGGTTGTTTTTCCTTCTATTCATGTGTCACAGAGTTGCCCCCCCCAACTTCATAAATCGTACTTTTCTCCTTAAAAATAAGCGTTTCCTCATGAGATCCTCAGAACTTTTCATCGACGCTCAAATAAATACACTGAAAATGACAACTGTACGTGGAAGCGAGTGGCAGAAAGAAACAGACTCCTATTATTTTAAAAAGTAACTTACTCGCGTTCAAAGCAGGTCAAGTGAGAAACCTGGAGTAGCTTAGCTGTCCATGGTAATGACAGTCATTGCCCCGGGGAGACGGAGCCGTGGGCGCCACGGAAAAGCACTGGCGCACGTGGCTCCCCGGGGTGGGGGGGGCGGCAGCCGGCTCTCAGGACGCACCCAGCCCGGGGCGCAGAGGCCACCGCGCAGCTGACCAGGCAGCGGGTACCGCTGGAGCCTCATCAGCGACCACCGAAAATGTCCCCCAGGAATCACTGCACACCACTGTGGGGAAAACACTGGGGCCTGCCCGCAAAATACGATTTGATTTTACAAGACCCCTTCCTCAGTCTCCCCGTGGTGGCCTCCTTCTCTTCATTTCAGTCTCAGCTCAAATGTCACCCCCTAAGAGGGGTCTTCTTTGACTAGTTAAGGGGGCAGCTCTGACCCAGTCCCTCCATATGACCCTGTTGTATTTGCCCCATTGTGCGTTTTACTATTTGGGCTT
>PVIY010056396.1:0-13337 GCA_004026745.1 Myrmecophaga tridactyla | reverse complement strand
ATTCAATCGTTTATTTTTCCCTCTCAAAATAATTTCTGTTTCTATTTTTCTTTTAAAGTAATAAATTTCCTGTTTATATCTATATGCATTGTCAATGTATAGTTTCATACTTCTGAATAATAAAAGCAAATTAATAAAAAGTTATTAATGAGCTTTATTTAAACTCCTTAAGCCTTAGTCTTATAATCACTATAAACAAAGGGGGACATTAAAAATTGCTCCTGGAATTTCCTTCCTACCCTGGAATTTCCCTAAGGCAGCAAAAAACTGTCAAAGACCTGCCTCTGGAAAAAGCAACAAACTTTTCCAATAGTCCTGATCACAACTTTTAATAAAATAAATCTAATAATTAAAAATAGTTAAAAGAAAAGCATAGAAACTCTCAAAATTCCATGGCTGTTAGCTAAAACTTTCAAGCACAAAAAGCCTAATATCTTTCTGTCTGTGCAACCAATTAAAAAGTTTTCCTAAATTTAAACTTGGGGCAAATTCAATAAGTTCAGAATAGTTCCCAAAAGTTACTAGTCAATATACTTTTAAAGTTCTTCATAATTTTAAAATATTATAGATACAATAGAAGGAATTAAATAACAAATCTTTGAATTTAAAAATGCAATTTTATTCTGCTTAGATATGTTCTCCTTAATTTTAAATAAGCTTACTAGTAAATAAACTAATATTATAAGTGAATTTTCAAAATTCTTCTTAAAGTAGCCTAACAGGTTGTATAAACTAAGCAATGTACCTGGTGATAATAACACATAGGAAATTATAAGAAAAAACCTTATGAAAAATAAATATGGGAAATTGTTCAATGTACTAATGTATCTGTTACTGTTATTGAAAAGAAATATGCAAGTTCAAAGCCTTTGTACATTTATTATCAAACATTTCTAATTATATACAGTCTAGATAAAGAAAAACTGTAGGTAAAATAAGTACATAAAGTAATAAAGAATTTAAAGAAATAAATTTTGTTTGTTATAGTTATTGTGGACTACAAGCCCTAAATGAACAAAAAAGCAATAAAGAATTGGAGGAAGTGAATTTTATTTATTATAGTAAAAGTTCTAAATAATTGTAGAGAGTTATAATAAAAGAAGTTTTTAAAAATGAATTCTGTCTGTCATAATCAGTACTAAACAAATTTAATGTCTGTTTATCATATATTTAAAAAAATTGAGCTTTTATGTTAAGCTGAGTATTCTTACAAAAATAAAGTTTTTTCTATGTCCTATTAACATGAATTGTTAGCATGCTCTTAATGTAAAGTATTATGAAAAACAATTTTTCTTTATCATCCAAGCATTGTGTCTAGAATATTTTACATCAAAATAATATCCTTATTAATGTTTATGCTGGCATTATCCTCTATTTCAAAAGACAAATCTTCTCACTGTTAGGAAAAAAGTATTACAAATAATTTGTTCCTTCACCTTGTATAAATAAGATGCTAAAATAACTGAATCTACTGAATGAAAGTGTTTGGGAAATATTACAATGGTTAAAAGGGACTTTCTACCTTATTGCTAGTTGAATTTAAATAAATAAAATATTCATGTATTTAGACATTGGATAAATTCTTAAAAATTTGACAATGCTATCACTGTCAATGTTTTATCCTACTACTAATCTGTATAATATTAAGCAATGGTATAGTATTATTAAACATTATTTTAATTATTCTTTAAAAAACTACAGATCAAAGGAACAGCCAAATTGTCAGTTGCACTGCTCTGCTCTAGTACATGTAGTGGAGCAGAGCAGGGTCTCTGCTGTGATTAATTTACATAAAGTAACTGTTTGGTAATTTGTTTCTGAAAAGAGCTTCATTAAGAGATTCTTATAAAGGTTAAAGCTTATATTGTAAATTTTATCTTTAAATTATAAACTTTGTTATCTTTAAATTCTGAGGTGCTTTACTCTCTGTATAGCTCAATAATTCCCTGAACTTTTAAGTGTCTGTATAACATTTTGTGGGCTGCACCAAAAGAGAGACCATTCAATTCAAAACTGCAAGTCCATTTGGAGTCTATTAGCCAGCTGGCAACTGCCTCAGAAACATCCAAGAAGGAAGATTCAGAGAGCAGCCTTAAGAGGTTTTCAAGGTGAGCTTATAAAGGCTAAAGCCACATCCTGGTTTGCAGTTGCTAACAAACAAGTTTACTCACAGAAGCAGAAAAATGTCATTAGCTGTTGCCAAAACACATTCTG
This sequence comes from Myrmecophaga tridactyla, assembly GCA_004026745.1. NCBI lineage: Eukaryota > Metazoa > Chordata > Mammalia > Pilosa > Myrmecophagidae > Myrmecophaga > Myrmecophaga tridactyla. The sequence goes on along the minus strand of PVIY010056396.1, from coordinate 11,123 downwards.
TTATCTCAGTTTCCTAACATTGGCCACATTTTAACTCTTGGGGACATCCTGCCCCAGATCTTTGGGGACTTTCCCTACTTGGGCCTGATTTATTTCTCCTGGCCCTCCAAATTCCCCACTGGTTTATGAGAGAATCAAATCATTGTTTCTTCATTTTGATTATAACTCTGTTGATATTGGGTTCAAAGAACTAATAATTTAACAGTTTGTATTCTTCTTTGCATGTATGAGGTTAGACAGTTGACTACACAGGGTCCAAACATTAAGCCTAATAATATGAGAATTAGGGGCCCTGCTATGGCGGACAAGAGTGTGGTCAGCTGTGGGGACCAGGAAAATAAGTTTTCATAACAGTTCAGTTTTTCGGCATTCCTCCTGCTCTCATAACCTGCTATGGACTAGGGATAGACTATTTTTAATTATCCCTGAGTGGTTGGCATAGAAGCAGCAGGCTTTCCCAAGAGCCATGCATAATCTTCCTTGTTTTAGAAATAGGAGGCCTAAGAAATAGGAGGCGATTTTGGAGGACGACCTCGGCTAGTGAATCTAGGGAATTTTCTAAGTGAGCTTTCTAATTCACTAAGATCCAGATCAACTTGCTGGCTCAGGGTGTTAATATTTTGGTCCCCAGTGATGAAGGCTGAAGTTCCTACTGTAGTTGATCCTGCGATGCTTAGTCTAATAAGGAGGGGCACCAAGATTGGGGCTTGCTTGGTTCAGTGAGTGATTTTTAAATGTTCCCTACCTCCTTCCCCAGAATAATAATATGCTTGGGGGATAATATGAACTAAAACATAAAACTCCCTCTCAACGGCCATATTGGGGGAGTTATGCCCAGGGTGATAGCAGATGTGCAAGCAAACCAAGTACTGTCAGGGGCTACAAGGAGGCAGCAGGGTTGAAGTTAAAATGTCCTCTAGTGATATGAGGGGTCTGCAAGAGTTACTATAGGGGGATTTAGCTAGATTAAAATCCTCGGAATAGATACAGGTTCCCCAACCTTGGAGATTTCCCAGGGTGAGTTTTGGTTCCCATCCTCATTTGCATAGGTGTTATCTTTGTGTTTCTTGTACTGAGAGGTTTCTGATATGAGTTTCTGTGAAGCCTAGGGAAATATTAGCTTCCATTCGAATGCAATAAGGGGGTTCAGGATTTAAGCAAAGCCAACAATTTTCAGTAATAAGTGGATCAGTTTGATTTATGAATTTGAAAACTGAGTTTAACATGTTGAGCAGGGGTTTTCTAGGGGAGGGAGAGGAGTTCATTTGCGGGTTTGGGGTAGACTTTGTGCTTGGGCCTGCCAGAGGTGGGGCCCTGGGTCTGGGTGGCTATACTGGTTTTATGCCAGGGTTGAGAGCCCAATTAGGTCCTATGGGGTTTTCTGGCATATGGGGAAGGAACCTCTGAATTGTGAAACTGACACTGGGGTCATAACCTGTGACATACAATCTAAATCCCCAAGTTTCTCCACTGTCCCAGACTTGGGTATGCCAGGAATGGATTGTAATAATAACTGGATTACAGGCACCTTGGGTGCAACTGTCAGGGTTGGGGGTCAGAGCTCTTGTTAAGGTTACGAATGGGTCTCAGTCAGTCCATTTTGTGAGTGTGTCACAGCCCCATTTGGGGCAATGCTACTCGTCTTCCCCTTGACATTCCGGACTTTCTTCCTCAGGACACGCATAATGGTCAGTATGCTGTAAGCTCCATTCTTGGGGAAGGGTGCCACATCCATATTTTCAAATTATAACTGGCCCTCCCCATCCATACCCCTGGTTATAATTGGCCCTTTGCATCCATATCCCCACTTAGAGTTCCATTGATTCCCAAACAATTGGCAGAGGTCAAATTGGAAAGTTGGTTGGGATAGAGTGGTGGTTTTAGCAACCACAATCCCATCCACCATTCTAGTGACTTCCCAGATATAGTTCATTACCTGGTGAGGGCTTTTACCCATGACCCCCTCCAGGGTTATCAGGAGAACCTGGAGAGATTTTTTGAAAGTCTTATCTTTAGGGGATCCTCAGTTCAATAGATGGTCCATTTTTGGGGGATCTGGTCCAGGGTGGACTTTTTTATCTGGGTGTGATGAATCCAGTGTCATTTTCCTGCAACTTTCGCTACCATTGGGGTGCCATCCACCAGGTCTCCAAGGTGGCTGGCTGAGCTTCTTTATCCAGACTAGGTCTCATGGCTGTATCTGAAATAGATCTTTTTTAGGGGTAGGATTTGTTGGTCCCAGATGGGCTGCCTTCACCTGTTCCTGAGTTTGCTGGGTGGCAGATTGCAGGGCCTGTAATGATTTTAGAAGAGAATGATTATTTAATTCAGCTATTTTTTCTTCCCCCCATTTAGGGATTAGTGGGGGTGGCCACCTGAACATGATTTCATATGGGGTAATTCCCTTAACATAGGGAGTACATCTAGTTCTTAGAGGGCAAATGCAAGGAGACTCACCCAGTTTTTGCCGTCTCAAGCTTTAGTTTATTTAAAGTTTCCTTTATTGTTCTATTCATTCTTTCAACTTGTCCTGAACTCTGTGGCCTATAAATACAATGTAATTTCCATTTAATATTTAATATTTTTGCTAATAATTGAGTAACTTGGGCAATGAATGCCGGCCCATTGTCGGACCCCATTGTAGTTGGGAGGCCAAATCAGGGGACAATTTCAGAAACTAGATTTTTTACTACTATTTGTGCTGTCTTGGTTCTGGTAGGAAATGCTTCAGTCCATCCAGAAAAGGTGTCAATGAAGACTAACAGGTATCTGTATCCATACAGACCAGGTAATATTTCCGTGAAGTCTATTTCCCACTGTTCCCCTGGGGCTTGTCCCTTCAGCCTGGTTCCTTGGGGCATTTCTTTCCCTCAGCCAGAATTTACCTGGGTGCAGATGTGGCATCTGGACGATACCTGCTGGGCTTGTTGGTGCAATTGGGGAATGTAGTAATTTCTCTGTAAGAGTTCAGTTAGTTTTGTACTGCCCAGGTGTGTACTTTAGTGAACCTGGGTAACTAAGTTTTTCCCCAGATGCTCTGGCACTAGGATTCTCCCATCCAGGAGAACTTTCCAACTGTCAGATGTGTTTTGGTGCCCAGAGTTTCACCCAGTCTAACTTCTTCCCCAGTATGTTTTAGAGGGCTCGGCAGCACTCGCCCCAGTAAAACAGGAAATATCTGCAGCGTCCCCACTGGTTTTTGGGCAACCTTTTTTGTTGTTTTATCAGCCAGGGCATTTCCTCTGGCTATTTGAGTTTTAGCAGTTTGATGTCCTTTGCAATGTATAATGGCTGCCCTATTTGGCAACCAGATAACCTCTAGCAAGGCGTGTATTTCTGGTATATTTTTTATTTCCTTTCCTCCCAATGTCAAAAGTCCCCACTCCTGATATAGTGCCCCATGGATGTGTGCAGTTGCGAAGGCATTTCTGCTGCCCATGTAGATGTTGACAACTTTCCCTTTTCCTTACCTTAGAGCCTGGGTCAGAGCTATTAGTTCAGCCTTCTGGGCCATTCTAGTTTGCTAGCTGCCAGAATACAACACACCAGAGTTGGATTGGCTTTTAATAAAAGTGGATTTCTTTTGTTAGTTCTTCAGAGGAAAGGCAGCTAACTTTCATCTGAGGTTCTTTCTTATGTGGGAAGGCTCAGGGTAATCTCTGCTGGCCTTCTCTCCAGGCCTCTGAGTTCCAACAACTTTCCCCAGGCATCTCCAAAGGCCTGGGCTGAGTTGTGAATGCTGAGATGAGGTATGCTGAGCTGCTTGGGCTGTGCTACTTATGCTCTCTCATATAAGCACCAGCCAATTAAGTCAAACATCATTCATTGCAGCAGGCACACCTCCTAGCCAACTGCAGATGTAATTAGCAACAGATGAGGTTCACATACTTTTGGCTCATGTCCACAGCAACAGAACTAGGTGCCTTCACCTGGCCAAGTTGAAAACTAACTTTAACTACCACCTGGGCTGAAGTCTCATGTCCTAGGGCCTGAGCCCAGATGACCCCGTCCACAGTTTCCACCGCTGCCCCCGCATACATGATTCCCTCCAAGATGTAACTGTTCCCATCTGTATATAATTTTTCATCAAGATTTGGCCAGGGGTTGTCAGTGAGATCAGCCCTCAAGTTCATGAGAGATTCCAAGATCTCACAACAGTCATGGATGGGCTCAGATGGGTCATCATCCAGAAGCAAGGTGGCGGGGTTAAGAGCCGCCATTTTTAGGAAGCAGATTCTTGGGGGATCCAGTAGCAATACCTGATACTGGATTATCTGGGCATTTGAGAGCCATCTCTTGGATGGGCTCCTTAGTAATGTTTCTACTGAATGTGGGGCCATTATGTGTAAGTCCTGTCCCAGAGTCAATTTGGATGCTTCTTTCATTAAAATAGCAGTGATGGCAGTGGCTTGGAGGCAGCTTGGCCACTCAGCCACTACATAGTCTAGTCTTTTAGACAGGTAGACTGGCCTCTTCCATAGTCCTAGCATTTGGGTAAGGACTCCTTTTGTTATTCCCTGGGTTTCAGCGATGTGTAGTTGAAAAAGTTTGGACAGGTCAGGCAAGGTTAAGGCAGGGGCACTCACAAGTGCCTGTTTTAGTGTTTTAAAAGCCATTTGCTCTGCCTTAGTCCAGGTTAGTGCTTCCTCCTTTCCCCCTGTGCTAGTGTACAGGGGTTTTACTATCTCTGCAAATCTTGGAATTCAGAGCCGGCAATATCCAACTGCCCCTAAGAACTCCAGCACCTGCCTTTTCATTTTCAGTTGGGGTATTTTTAGGATAGCATCAATCCTATTAGAAGACAGAGCTGTTTTTCCCCCTTCTAATTCATACCCTAAGTATGTTTCTGAACTGGTGCAGAGTTGGGCCTTTTTGGCTGAGACCTGATAGCCCAACTGGGCTAGTTCCTGTAACAAGTTTTTGGTTGCCTTTTTGCAGTCTGACAGGTTGTGAGCTGACAGTAAGAGGTCATCCACATACTGTAGGAGGGTTATCTCTGGTTGCTTTTGTCTAAAATGAGCCAGATCCCAGCTTAAGTCCTCATCAAACAAGGAGGGAGAATTTTTGAAACCCTGTGGCAACCGAGTCCAGGTTAGTTGTCCAGAAAACCCCTCCTCTGTGTCAATCCATTCAAAAGCAAAGATGGGTAGACTTACCATGGCCAGGGGAAGTGAAAAGAAGGCATCCTTTAAGTACAGAACAGTATAGAACTGCTGGCTGGGAGGTAACAGGCTCAAGAGCGTATAGGGGTTAAGCACAGTGAGATGAATGGTTTCAATTGTTTTGTTAACCTCTCAGAGATCTTGCACAGGGCAGAAATCATCGGTCTCAGATTTTGGGACTGGGAAAAGGGGGTTTTCCAGGCTTAATGGCAGGGGACTAAAATACCTGCCTCCAGGAGTCTTTGGATATGGACTGCAATGCCTTTCTTAGCCTTTAAGCTTATTGGGTATTGTTGGACTCTGATTGGGGTGGTGGTGATAGTCAGCTGGACAATAATGGGGGGCAGGTGGGTGGCTAATTCTGGTAGGTTAGTTTCTGCCCATAGACCTGGTGTTTTTTCTTGAAATTCCTACAAATATGGGCCTGGGGCCAGCAGTGCCACTTCTGCAGTAAGTAAATACTCTTCTGATAAGGGGCAAGTGAGGAGGATTGCCGAGGGGTTGGTATTGAAGGAGAGCTTGGCTGAATCATTTTTGAAAGAGATGGTGGCCTGTAATTTCTGGAGAAGGTCTCTCCCCAAAAGGGGCATGGACACTCTGGCATCACAAGAAATGAGTGAGTGACAGTTCCTTTCCCAAGGTTGGTGATCCTAGTCTTAGTCCATGGGTAAGACTTTGTCTTTCCCATTGCCCCCTGTATGGGGATTTTTTCCTTAGATATGGGCCCTTCTGCTTGCTTGAGGATGGAGAAGGTCACCCCAGTAACCACAAGAAATTTTATTGGCTTGCTCCTGATTTCTAAGTTGACCTTGGGCTCCCAGGGGCTCAACAGAATAGAGTCCTGGCCCCATCAATTTGCCTCTTCAACTTGCACAGGGGTTGGTTTTAGTCCTTAAAGTCCTCTTTTTGGGCATTCTTTTATCACCTCTCAATTTTGAGATGCAGAGAAATCTTCCCCATATTAATCAAACATTTACATTCCCACCAGCAGTAATCAGAATTTCAGTGCCACACAAATCTCATAATTTCCATTTAGATGTTCTTTGTGGCATGAGGCACTACTAGAGTATATAAATCTAATTTGCATTTTCATGGTCCTATCAAAGTTGACTAACTTTTCATATGTACTATTTAGTAACTGTGTGAAGTACATGTTCAAGGATTTTGAGGAATTTTAATGGGATGACTTTTTAAAATTATTGATTTGTGTGAATGTATTATATATTGTGTATATGCATTTATTGCCGCGTATTTACATTTTAAATATCTTATCAAACCCTCTGGGTTGTCTTTTCACTCTCTTAATCACATCTGTTGATGAATAGAAATGATTGTCTGTAAAATAATTCATTTTTTCAGGGTCGTAAACCTCCTTGGCATTGTGGATCATGACTGCCAGAAATGAGCCTGGCCCTGACATCATGGGACTGAGAAAGATTTCTTAACCAAAAGAGGAAATATAAATGAAACAAAACAATGTTTCAGTGGCTAAAAGTCTTCAAAGAGTGTTGAAAGGTAATACTGGAGGTTATTCTTATATATTACATAGGTATTCCTTTTTAGTTTCTAATGTATTTGAATGGCTGGAAGAAATACCTGAAACTGTTGAACAGCAATCCAGTAGCCTTGATTCTTGATGATGTTTGTATATGATGTTTGCATAAAAACCATATAATTTTTATGGTGTGACCATGTGATTGTGAAACCCTTTATCTGATGTATGGGTAGATGAATAAGAAGACAATGACCCAAAAATAAAGAAAAGGGGGGATACGATGTATAGGATGCTTTGGATGTTCTTTTTTACCTTTAATTTTTTGGAGTAATGAAAATATTCTAAAATTTATTGTTCTTATGAATGCCCAACTATATGATGATACATGCAGACAGCCTTCTATACTTTCTCAAAAACTTGTTTTACCTTTCACATTTAGATTTGCATCCATCCACAATTTAATTTTGTGTGTGTTGTGTAATAGGAGTCAAGGTTATTATTTCCCTATTTTGAAATCCAATTGACTCAGTCATCCTGAAATGTGTACCACAACCTACTGGATATATATAATATTCTGCATGTATAACCTGGACTTTGATCTGCTCTGTTGTTCCATGTGTCTATATAGCAACAATGCCAAACTGCCTTAATGACTATGGATTTGTAAGAGGAATGACTTTTTTTTAGCCTGGGTGGGCTGCAGGAATCGAACCTGGGTTTCCTGCATGGCAGGCAAGAATTCTGCCACTGAGCCACTGTTGCACTGCCCAAGAGGACCGGATATTTCATAAACAATATCCAACAGCTTAGTTCTTCAAAATTGTTTTAGCTACTTTTGGGCCTTTGCTTTCCCTTGAGAATAAGCATGTCAATTAAAAACAATTGCAACAATTTTGATTGGGATTTGATTGAATCTACAGACATTTCCAGATGGAGAATTGTGAACTTGTATATATTAAATCTTCATTCCATAAATATCATGCACTGCTCCATTTACCTTGGTATTCATAAATTTCTCTCAATTATATTTGTAGTTTTCATTTTAGAGGTTTACATATTACTCACTTGTTGGATTTCTTACTTGGAATTTGATTTATTTACACAACTGTAAATTGTATCATTTTTACATAAATTATATCTCTTGTTTATTTTTTCCTTAGAGGTAGAAATACAATTTTATTTATTTACTTTGTAGGCAAAAACATTAAATTTGCTTAAAATTCTCATATTTCTGTGTATTCCTTTATAATTTATACATAAGAATTCATATCATCTGTAAAAAATTATTTTTTTCATGCTTTCTCATCTTTAGCCCTTCTATCTCATTCTTGCTTTACTATATTTGCTTTAATCTCCTGTGTGATGTTCCAAAAATATAGGCACCATGGGTAGCCATGTTTCTTTTTCAAATTCTGGGGGAAATGCTGAAATATTTCAACATAATATATATATATTTGTTATACTTTTTGATAATTTTTGAACATAGTTTCCATGATTCTGGAAAGATTTCTATATATTATTTTGCTAAAAATGGGTATTTACTTTTGGCTTGTATACATTGTATATATAGAGATATTAAAGTATAATGCTGCCTTCTTAAATAACCTTGTTAAGTATAGGTCTTAAGCTTATATTAACTCAATTATAAAATGAAGATTATTTCCACTTTTTAATATTCTCTGTGAGTTTGTATGCAAGATTAGTATTTTTTCTTCCTTAACATTTAGAAAAATTCATGAAGGAGCCATCTTGGCCTGTTTTTCCCCTTTTAAATAATACATTCACAATTTCTTATGTATATAGTTTTCCATTCTTTATGTTTCATTTGCTATACTTTTTTCTAGCTTTTGCTGCATTGCTTCTTTCTTATTCAGATTTAAAATATTTACTATTTTTTTCACTGTGATTATTTAGCAGTATATTGCTTAATTTTGAAAGAGTGGATAAGTTTTTAAATTTTTGTTTGATTGCTTTTCTACTTTCTTGCTAAATTCCATTTTGGACAAATAATATGCACAAGTATTTTACTCTTTAGAAGTCATCGAGGTGTGCTTAATGGGGCTACATATGGTCAATTTTACATATGGCTTTTCCTTGTTGGTTATTGTTTTCCACATGTGCCATTTAAGCCACTTTCTTCATTGTGGTCCTGAATGTCTTTACTCTTATTAATTTCTTATCTGCTTATTAAGTAATATAATTAATGGACTATCTCGTCACATTATGGTTGTAAACATAAATATTTCTCTTTCTGTTTTGGCTGTCAATTTTCCTTAATATATTTTGAAATTAAATTATTAGACCCATACAGAATTAGAAATATGCTATCTTTTTCTTTATTTGTTAAATCTAATATTGCTATGGCATGCTCAATTTGGCTTCAAGCTCACTTTTTCTGATATATTAATATAACCTACAATTCTGTCTCTTTATTTATGGCTCTGGTTTGAAGCATATGTTTGAGTTTGGTATCCTCTTCTAGTCTAATAATTATAGACATTTAATAGAATATTTAATCCAATAAGATTTTTGTTATTTATTACATATTATATATTAGAGTCTTCTTTTCATATGTTATAATATATTATATATATTCCTCTTTCTCTATATTCTTTACTTCATTTTTATTATTCTGTTTTCATCTATTATTCATAGTTGTGTACTTTTTGGCAAATAATAAGGAAATTAATGGTTTTCACTTTTAATAAATATGCTATGTTAGTCCAGCTTTTATGAATTAAAATTAAAATTTCATATCTCAGACATAAAAGGCCAAACTTCAATCCAAAGAAGACTTTTGGGAAGAAGTTTACAAAGAACTAGTGCCAATCCTTCCTCTCTGTATTAACAAAAATATATCAAAGAACAAACTATAAATATATTGAATACCAAAATCCATCCTGGAATATAATTAGCTATGACACTGACAAAATTGTGAAATTGAAAGAGTTCTAGTAATCCTTCCAATACAACATTGCCTAGATTTTGAACTGTGTTTTTAAAGATGTAATTTCTTTTCATCAAGCTTATTTATACAAAAGGCTATTCATTCAAGTATGTACTTGATGATGTCATCTAGTGATCAATGGAGACAACAAAAATGAATGCTTTATTTTAGGAGTAAAATTTACGACTGAGGATATTCACCACCAATTTTTTAAGTAGACATTTTTATTATTTAATATCCTTAAGCATGGATTGCTGAGGCAGATACACACAAGGTATTAACTTGCTACATAAGTAGAATGAGTTGAATACATATTTTCTAAAGAGAAATTACATCTACAACCTATTGTTTAAAATGAATTTGAAACTAATAATGCAAAATACAAATGTTTGTCTAGATTTTCTCTATTTTATTCATTAAAAACAGATGACATTTAATTCAAAAGACTACAATACTTTTCATTGAGCGTCACATATTTTCCACCACTATTATTATTTTATTGGCGATGTTGTGGGTTTACAGGCCAATCATGCATAAAATACAGGATTCCTGTACACCATGCAACCACCAATATCTTGCAGTGGTATGAAGCATTTGTTACAATTTAGGATAGCACAATTTCAAAATTGAACTCTTGAATATAGTTCATGGTTTAAATTAGGGTTTACTATTTGTGTAGGGCAGTTCTATGGATATTTTAAAATTTTTATTCAGTTACTATATATACAATATACATTTTCCCTTTTAATCATGTTTGCTTATATATTTCAGCAATGATAACTGTGTTCACAATGTTGGGCTACCATCACTACCACCCATTACCAAAGCATTTCTATCATTCCAAACAGGAAACTCCCCATTCCCCATCCCTACCCCACTTGTTGGTATCCTATATTCTAGATTCTGATGGTATAAGTTTGCTTATTCTAATTGATTCAAATCAGTGAGCTAATACAATATTTTTCATTTTGTGTTTGGCTTGTTTCAGTCAGCATGATATCTACCAGGTTCATCCATGTTGTCACATGTATCAAGACTTATTCTTTTCTATGGCTGAATAATATTCTATGTATGAATATACCACACTTTGTCCATTCACCAGTTGATTGGCATCTGAGTTGCCACCATATTTGGGTAATTATACATGATTGTATATATATATATATATATATATATATATATATATATATATATATATATATATATATATATATTATTCATCATTCTATTAGAAGTACCAACTGGAGCAATTAGGAGAAAAAACATAAAAAGCATCCAAATTTGAAAGAAGAAGCAAAACTTTCACTATTTGCAGATGACATAATCTTATACGTAGGTAACACAGAAATCTACAGCAAAGCTACTTGATCTAATAAATTCAGCAAAGTGCTGGTACACAAAATTAATGTACAAAAATAAGTAATGTTTCTATATTCAAGCAATGACCTATCTGAGGTGACAACTAAGGAAAAAATTCCATTCAGAATAGCCACCAGAAGAATTAGGTATCTAGGAAAAA
>PVIY010056395.1:0-13326 GCA_004026745.1 Myrmecophaga tridactyla | reverse complement strand
ATTGATTTGGAGAAAATATTTGCAAAACACATAGTTGATAAAAAATTGTATCCAAATATACAAAGAACTCTTATGATTCAACAATAAAAAGGTAACATCCAATTAAAAGTGGGTAAAAGATCTGAATACGAACCTAAATAAAGAAGATATACAGGTGCCAAATAAGCATGTTAGAAGATGCTCAATATCATATGTCATTAGAAATTGCAAAATTAACCCACAATGATATTTCATCACACCCCTCTTAGAATACCTAAAACTCTAAATACTGAAAATAATAATGTCTCACGAGGATGGGAGCATTATGAGCTGTCATGCATTGCTAGTGAGAATACAAAATGGTGCAGCCAGGAGAAAATTTGGAAATATATACGGAAACTAAACATAATCTCACCATGCTATCTAACAATTATGCTCTTAGATATGCAGCTGATTTGAAATTAAAGGCCAGGCAAAAACTTACATGAAAATGCTTAGAGCAGCTTTATTTATAATATCCAAAATCTGAAAGCAACAAAGATGTAGATCAATAAGTGAATGAATAAACACTCTGCTATATCTATACAATGGAATATTCTTTAGTTATAAAATTAATGTTCTCGCTAGTTAAAATTAATTGCATTCAAATTGAAAGAAACTGTCTAAACATGCTCCATAAGTAGAATTTCAATGATAGAACTTCTGGGTTAGAAGTAGAGTAGAGACAATGGAGTCTCTAAACAGTAGAGACAATGGAATGATCAATGATTGCCACGGAATTTGGAAGAGGAGAGCAAGGTTTAATAGGTGAATCACAGAGCAATTTTTAGAGCCGTGAATCGAACCTGTAAAATACTGTCATTATAGACACATATCTATATGCATTTGTTAAAATGCATTAATCTTTCAAACCTTTCAAACCTTAGATGCAAATAAATATTCACCTTCAAGATGAAGGGAATGCCAATATGCAATGCGAAATATGACAAAACAGCCTAACTATATTACAAATACATGAAACCCCCTTGTTGGAAGATGAGGGTGAATGGTGTTAAAGTAATAATATTGGATATAAATGGAGTGCATAAAATGAAGGGAACAGAAACTGTATATAAGCACTCTATTTTGGTGGATGAATTTTATCCCACCAGGGTGTGGGTTGACAATTCTATCACATCTGGATATGTATACTGGAATCAAGCAATTAAGTAGATGATGGCAGGTGAGAAGAATATGTTGCACACTGCGGACTGGGTGGTTAACCATAAGCAAGAGGAGGCAGCTAGAATGTTCTATGTGATAATGGTTTGGAGTGAGACACATAAGCATGAGTAGGCTAATATAGACAGAGGGGGTTACATGTGGACATATTAATGGCTATGTGTATATGCACAACTTGGTAGACTTACATATATTTTCTTACTTTGTCAATGTAGAGGGCCTAGTGTTTCCATTGCCATGCAGCACGCATAGTGTCTGGACATTTATTTTAACACCATTCTCCAATAAAAGGCTCCTGGGAGAAATGACTGGTCCTAGGCCTGGAAAAGAAATATACAAGAAGCACCTGAATCATCTCTAGCACCAGAAAGTAAGTATGTACTAAAATGAGGCCATCAATATGGGGTATATCAAAGAGACACAGGGAACCATCACCATCACCAAACCTGAAATAAATTGACACCCATCACCAAACCTTACAAACCTTTCATCACCATCACCAAACCTGAAACAAACTGACAACAAAAGAACTAAAACAATACATCGCAACACAAAATATATGAAAAATGTCATGAATCCAAAACAATATAAATAAATTTCGCAAGGTATTAATGAGAAGAAACAAATCTCCCATGCAGAAACTTTCAAATATTTATGTAGACATTTCTTGCTCAAGAAGGTGGATCATAACCCAAGCTCCTGAATTGTGGGATTCACAATGTGATTTCTTTCCAAAGGTAATACATGGAAAAGGGAGATATGAGGAACTTCTAAGTGGGGAAACTTGGAACGCATTGTTGATCAAGGGCAACATTAAGAGTGATGAAATGTACCCTGGATACATGATTTAATACCCTGGATAAATAGATTTTTATTAAATCTATTCCTCTGCTGTATTCCTCTAAAATCCCATAATCACAGTATAATCATGAGAGAACATTATATAAATTCCAACTAGGAATACTTTACAAAATACACGACCAGCACCCTTCAAAAATATCTAGATCATCAAAGCAAGTAGAGCCTGAGAAATTTTTATCTACAACAAATAAATGTAATGAGGTATTCTGGATAGAAGTGATTCAGAATAAGGAAAAATGGGTGAGAGATTTTGGAAACTGTCTCTATCATCCATAAATTTTTCTCTAACACTGGTTTAAAATTTAAGTTTATTAAGAGCTAAATTATTAGTGAAATGCAAAAATGAAAAAACAAAAAAATTTCAAGCTTCATTGCAAACTTTATTGCATAGGTTGGACAAGAATATCACTCTGCGGTAATCTCACATTCTTCATACGTTTAATCAGAAGACTAATACCAACTTCATAGAATAATAGAAAGAATTAAATAAAATTATGAATATAAAATGTCCAGTATTGTGCTTAGTATTAATAGAGAGTTTTTTCATATTATAATGATTCAGCCCACGCAGATTCATTTCCAAAACCTCCAACCCCTCCTTCTTTCCAGCCCTCATCATCTGTCCAGGGATTTGAAAACAGAAATTGACCCCAAGTGAGGTTTCCACAAGGCACGATTTTTCATAAACATCACCTTCTATGAACCTTGCACTGATTCTCCCATAACTTCAAACAGAGATATCTATCTCCTGATAAAAGCACGAGACTCTCTGTAATGAGTCTGCTGCTAGCCTGGCCAGGTTCACCTTCCACTTTCCATGCCCTGTTTCTCATTGTTCTTCAGATACTAAGAAATACTTTTAAATCCAACAACACCTACCAGTTATATTGATCACACATTTGTGTCCCTGTCTTCTTGTTGTGCTTCTAGCTCTTTCTTCTTCTGAAATTATTCCAATTCATCCTTCCAGGCTCAGCAGAATTATCAGTGCTCATGTGAAAGTTTTCATGAACGTCCGTAAGTTGAGTCCACATTTTGTCCTCACCTTACCTGGATTTCAATAGCACCTCATGACATTGCATGAACCCATTTCTTTGTTGGTATATTTAGATATAATCTCTTTGAAATAAGGAATGATATCTCACTCATTTCTTTATTCTGGGTATAACAATTAGTGCCTACTGTGAAGGATTTATAGAATAAATTTTTGCTGAATGATTAAAAAAATAATAATTCTGATTGAACAGATACTTCCATGAGGGAAGCCCCATGAGTGATAGAAAATAACAGATGATGCAGATAAGGGAGAGAAGGTATTTAGTGCATCCATTATCTCTCTCCACAGCAAGCTCTTTAACTAGGTAGGACTTTGTATGGTTACATCTTTGTGTTATCCTTGTTAATGCCTGTAAACTTTCCATGAATAAAAGTGACCCTGGACTCATAATACATTCCCTTCATACCTGTCAAGACTTTGCAACTCACCCAGAAATTATCAAAGAAGAGTCTGAGTTCACCAACGCAAATTCCTTCTTGAATAATGGATGAAGTTTAAAGCTCTGCTCCCAGGAAGGGCAGGTAGGTAAAACAGTTCCTAAGGTCTCTAGAAGGCAAAATTATGTTTCCACCTGACCAGAGATTGGTAAACTAGTCTTGACAAGTATAGGGGAAGCATTTATATTTTCCATACTTTGGAAATTTAATTCCTATGAGCCTCATAAAGAAAGTATTCTTCTGTCTCTTTCTGCTCCCTGAAATATTTAGTTCTCTGGAGGTAAAAAAGAAAAACAAAATACTAACTTGAGACACTTATAACTCTTGGGAGAAAGCCCTGGAACATTATGTTCATCTCTTATCCCAGTGGACTCCTTCTGTGAAGTTACCTCTTATTTTCTGGGGGATCTACTACTTCAAGGTTTTCCATAACTTTTCCCTATTGCTGATTCTGGAGAGAAATTGTAGGTGAACTAAAATATCTTCTGTCTCTTCTCTGTCTCCTTAGTAGTTGGGTCTCATTTATGGCGCTGCCCTCTCCCAAAATGTTTCCTCTTGCTTCAGTACATCTCCTTTCTCCCCCATAGTTAGCAATATCTTTTCAACTCTATCAACTTTTTGTTTGCAGTCATCCAACAAATATTTATTCAGCGATACTGAACAATGGTCTGAGAAGGAAGAAAACAGTAGTACACGATGCCTTCTCTCAAGGAGTAAAGGGCCTAAACAAGCCAAGAGACATGTAAATAAGTAAATACAGCACCCTGAGGTGCTGCAGCAATCCTGGTGATGTTCAATTCCATGAGTGAGGATCAGCTTTTCATATCTGTAAAAAAAAAAAAAAACAACTCCTGGTATTTTGATAGGGAAAAGATCACTTTGGGCAGTAATGACACCTTAATAATATTAATTCTTCCTTTCCATGAACACAGGATATCTCGTCATTTAATGAGCTCTACCTTAATTTCATTCAGCACTGTTTTACAGTTTTCAATGGACAAGTCCCTCACATTTTAAGTTAAAAATTACCCCTTTCTATTCTATGTATCACTTTTTTACAGTTAACCACATTTATTTTAATATCTATTCAAATTTTAAATGTTTCCCAACAACATTATCTTTCAGATATTAATTAAAACTGTACAAATATATACCATAGTCATCAAGATTAAACTTGAGACACATTACCATTAGAATAAATAACTGTTTCGATTTTAACATTTACACAAGGTAAACTGAAATTTCTGTGGCAAAAATAATATATAATTATTATTTTATAATGTGCCTGTGGATAACACCCTCAAGACAGTAGCAGTTACATTAACATTGTTTACCAAGTCCTAATATACATGAAAATATCTATCACCAATTTGTAACATCGTTTTTTAAAAGAACATAAAATGCTAGTGTCTATAAAGTGGCAAGTTTAAATAGAATAGTTCTAAATTTAAAATGTCTATTTTAAATGCCTATTTGGAAATAAAACTTAGAAAAATATATAGGTGCTCAGCAATATCACTTCTGTAGCAACTGAATACATTTGAGAGCAATTGTAAAGGTCAGAGAAGAGTCAGTGATCATCAGCAAGAGTTTGCTTTGGGGACCAGCTCACATACTTCAGCTTTGTATCTGATGGGAACATGGAACCAAAGAGTTTTCAAAGTCTAAAGAGCAAACATTCTTTATTCTTAAATAAAGAACATACTTGGAGTAATCAATTATTCCACAGTTTCAAGAGCTTAATGATATGATGATGAGAGAACTTTTAAGTTGATTAATTTGGAAGTTGTCAAGCATGGAATTAATAGCAATTGTTTTGGTCAAGTCCACGCTACAAACCCTTTTCTTCATGCATATATGATTGCATAGTTTTAATATTCACTATACTAAAGATAATTATTTCCAAGGAAGACATCTTGCTCAACATTGGAATTACCATAGCTTTTGGAGTTTCAAGGTAGAAAAATAAAATGATAGATTACTATCTTTCTACCATTGCAAAGCGGTAGAGTAAAGTGTTAGCCAAATAAGGACTGTAATTGATAACCCCAGAGAGTTCTAATTGCTACAAAGGAAGCAAAGAAAAACAAAACCCATCTGAGGCCATCACTGCATAATGATGAAATATTAAATAATTCAGGCAAATACAAAACAAATGAAAAGGAAAACACTTTCTCTGGAGGCATTTAAAGAAAAGCTTCCTGTTGTATCTCCTATCCATTAATTTGCAGGTCAAAAACTTTGTACTTTGGCAAATAGCTTTTTCAACTCTTGGAAACTCATACCCATTTATCCAACACTGTTGGCCATAATGTTAAGAAAATGCGTTGCCTTTGTAGGAAAGGAATAAAATCAGAGATGAATTTTATCCTTAAGTCACTCACTATAGCATATTTTTCCAAACCTCAGTAGATATAGACATCTGTAGACATTTCTCACTGAAAGGAGCCATACTGCAGGCTTCCCACCCAGAGATCCTACTGGTGGCCTCCATATTAGACACTCAGTCTGTCCGTCCATGCACCATGTGAACAGCTTGTGCGTGTCTCACAATGCTTAGATTCTTCACCATAAGAGGGCAAGTCAGTCCTGAAAACTACCCCTGACCAGTTTTTGTATTCCAGGTGTATTCTGCATTCCCCCATTTGAAAGCAAATTCTTCTCCAGTTGTTCCCAATGACCTAGGAAATAATTGATTACTCCAAGTATATGGGTGCACACACTTTCTACTGGATACAAAGGACACCTTCAAGGGATTTAAACGTGAATCAACAAAGAATGTTCTTGCTGACCCCTTTCCTAGAATGTTCCCCCTCTTCTGCATGAAGAGAAAGATGTTCCTCATTCCTTAACTAGCAGCTCTCTCACCTCTTCTATGAAGGCTCCACCATTTCTCCCTATGTATCCCTTTTAGATGGTGTGATGAGTGAGCACTTAAAACCTTCCTGATAGAAATGATCTTTTAGGGTGTACAAAACACAACCAGTTTTGCATCTTAATCTTGGAGCTTGCATTGGGCTGAGTTTACGTATGAGCTCTAGAAGTGTTCTTCAGGATGCTTTCCTATTTCTATGTAAAGGATCATGTCATCTCTGAATATGGAGAACTTTCAATTTTCCTTTCCTATTTAGATGAATATTACTTCATTCTACTGCCTAAATTTTTTTGGCTAGAACTTCCAGTAAAATAGTGAAAATGTACATCTTCATGTTTTTCCAGACCTAAAGGGAAAGGGTTGACTCTTTCATCAGTGAGTATATTAGCATTGTTTTTACATATATGCTCTTTATCATGTTGTTAGTTACATTCTATCAGTCTTCTGAGTTATTTACATAGGCTTCGTTGAATGCAGAGGGCATTGGATTTGTTGAATGCATTTTCTGCATCAGTTGAGATTATCAATTGATTTTCCCATTCATTCTGGAAGTTTGAGTATTACATTTGATTGATTTTCTTATGGTGAACACCTTTGCATTTGTGAGATAATTAGTGATGGTGGATAATTCCTTTACAGTGATCTTTGATTCCAATTGCTAGTATTTTTAACACAATTTCATTAAGTTATACACACATACAATATAATCACACAAAGTATGAATCAATGGCTCACAGTATCATCATATAGTTGTGTGTGCGTTTCCGCAAGTAATTTTAGGACATTTTCATTTGCCCCAAAAAATAAAAATAAAAAAGAGCAAGAGAAATATCTCATACCCTTACTCCATATTATTTACTTATTTGGGGCCTTAGTTTCTTAATCGTCTTCCCCTAAACTGGACAGAGGCATTTCCAATCACAAGGTTTTCACAATCACATGGTCACACCATGAAAGCTATATAGTTATACAGTCATCATCAAGAATCAAGGCTACTGGATTGCAGTTTAACAGTTTCAGGTATTTCCTTCTAACTATTCTAATACACTAGAAACTAAAAAGGAATATCAATATAATGCATAAGAATAACTTCCAAAATGACCTGTCAACTGTATTTGAATTTTATTAGTCACTGACACTTTATTTTGTTCAATTTTCCACCCTTTTGGTCAACAGCTAGGGATAACTTATCACTGAATCATGTTCGACTTGTGAGGGAGATGTACATCCCTGGGAGTTATGTCCCATATGTACGTGGGGGAGGTGAAGAGTAGTGAGATTATTTGCAGAGTTATGTTAGAGAGAAAGGCTAAATGTGAGCAACCAAAGAGGTTCTCTGAGGGTAACCCTTAGGCATATATATATACATATATATATCTATATGGCTTAGTTTCTTTTTGGCAGGAAAAAAAATCATAAGGGCAAACCATAAGATCAAGGCTTGGCTTTTTAAATTGTTAGTCCCCAACTTTTGAAAGAAAATGAGGAATTCCCCAGGTGGGGAAGTTCCATATGTCAGTATTTCCCCCATCTCCAAAGGGGACTTTGCAAATACTTTTTATTTTTTAAGTTTCTGCCTGAATTCCTATGGGAGGTATCAGGGTATTACCTCAAGTTGTACAGAACAAGATGTTATTCCCTATTCAGATTTCATGCAATTATGTTGCATGTACAGACTGACCATGCAGGTCAAATTAGATAGTGTACTACAGAAAAATATAAATTGTGTACAAAATAAACATCTCTTCCTTTGGTCTCACACAGAAGTTGAAGTTCTAAAATGTAATCAAAATCATCATTTACCCTGTATTCTGAAATACCTTAGTCCTAAGCAGATTGACTTCATGCATGTCACTAATTGAAATCAGATTTTTGCAGCTTCCTTAGCAATTGCTATCTGAGATAATGCTGACTTTCAGAGCTGCAGAACTCTAACTCTAAACGTCAGTTGTCACAAACATTCACAAAATTCCAGGAAACAACCAAGTTATATACAAAGTGCTGAGCATCTCGGGATTTAGAACTAACAATTAAAATTCAGGAATAGATGTGACTGCTGTAAGAGCTTATAGCCTAGGAACATTTATAATAAGTCTTAATGTACATTCTATACTCCTTAATTGTTGATTGCCCAATCTCTGCTCATATTCTATAGCTTGGTAATCTATGCTCTCTAATTCACTTCTTAAAGTTTCCACAATATAGTTAGTCCATATTACTGAGGCTTTAAAATATTTGTCTTTTCTTTTCTGGCTTATTTCACTCTACATAATGACCTCAAGGTTCTCGCACCTAGTTGAATGCCTCACAACTTCATTCCTTTCTGCAAGTGCTCAATATTGATTGCTTGTACCAGTTCACCACAGTTCACCCTTCCACTCATCAGTCAATGTACCCATAGGCCACCTCCATTATTGCAAACTGTGCACATTGCTGCCATAAGTACCAGTGTGCAAATGGCCATTCAGTTCTCTGCAGTCAGTTCTTCCAAGGATTCACCTGATAAAAGGTTTGTAGGATCACGTGGCAATGCTGTATTTGGTCTCCTGTGCAAAAACCACACTGCGCTCCAGAGGAGTTGAATCTTCCTACTTCCCCATCAATAGTGAATAAGTACACCATTCTTTCCACATTTTCTCCTGCACTTGTATATTTGTCTTTATTTTCACAATTTTATTCACACACCATGCTATCCATCCTAAGTAAACACTCTGTGACTCCCAGTATTATCACATAGCTATGCTTTCCCCACCACAGTTTATATGAGAAAAGTTCCATTTCTTCAGTTAAGAAAGAAGAGGGGAAAATGAGAATTTAAAAAAATAAACATTAAAAGGAGAAACAACAACACTACCATGAATCCCATACACCTCCCTTACAACACCCATTTATGGACATTTTCCTTGAGAGGGGCTATATTTGAGGAACAGATATTTTTATTACAATTGATGCAAGAATACTCCAAAGCTACTGTTACCTATTAATCCTAATTTGCATTGGATTTATTTCTTCCATATTTCTATACCTAGGACAGCTCTTTTCTGGTTGTTATTTGCATGAAATACCTATTTCTAACCTTTCACTTTTAACCTATTTTTCTCCTTATGTCTAAAGTGAGTCTCTTGTAGAGATGGGCCCTGATTTTTAATCCATTCTTCCAGTCTGTGTCTTCTGATTGAGGAATTAATCCATTAACAATCATTCTAGATTTTCTGTGGCTTGTTTTATTTTTTCTCTCTTTTACCCTTACTGATAGTCTTCATTTCTACATATTTCTGCAAAGCTCGCTCTCCTGTCTTCTCCTATCTGGCTTCAAGGCTCTTTTTAGTATTTCGTGTAGAGCAGGTTTCTTCTTCAAAACTGCCTCAATGTCTGTTTGTCAGAAAATAGTTTAAACACTCCCTCATTTTTGAAGGATAGTTTTGCCAGATATAGAATTCTCGTTTCACAGGTTTTCTATTTCACTATCTTAAGTATACCATATCACTGTCTTCTTGCCTCCATGGTTTCTGCTAAGAAATATGCACATAGTCTTGTCAAGCTTCCTTTGTATCTGATGGATTGCTATTCTCTTGCTGCTTTCAGAATTCTCTCTTTGTCTTTGAGAATTGACAATCTGTTAAGTATTTGTCTTGGGGTAGATATATTTGGATCTATTCTATTAGGAGTACACTGTGCCTCTTGGATATGTAATTTTATGTCTTTCATAAGAGTGTGGAAATTTTCAGTGATTATTTACTCCATTGTTCTTTCTGCCCCTTTTTCCTGCTCTTCCCCTTCTGGGACACCAATAATGCATCTATTCATGTGTTTCATGTTATTCAGTTCCATGAGACTTTGCCCGTATTTTTCATTATTTTCCCTAAATTTTCTTTTGGGTGTCAGATTTCATTTTTCACTTTCCTCTATTTCACTAATCTTTTCTTCTGCTTTTTCCATTTGACTGTTGTATATCTCCATTGTGTTTTTCATCTTTTTATTGTGCCTTTCATTCCCATAAATTCTGCCAGGTTTTTTCAAGCCTTTGCTTTCATCTTTATGGTTTCCCAATATCTTCTTTATGTCCTTCATTTCTTTTGCATATCTTCCTTGAATTTGTTGATTTGATTTAGAAGATGAGTTTGAACATCTTTAGTTACTTTTTTCAATTCCTGTCCCTCATTTATTTATTTATTTATTTTTAAAATTTTGCATATGGGCAGGAGGCACCAGGGATCGAACTCCAGACCTCCAGCACGGCAGGTCGGAGCTCTGCCTGCTGAGCCACGGCAGCCGCCCCTTGTCCCTCATTTAATGTATTAGTTTGTTCCTTTGACTGGGCCATATCTTCATGCTTTCTAGCATGAACTCATGAAAATCAGAAACTCATGTGATTTTCTTGATTAGTTTATTCTGGAGGATGTTTTCTCTCTTTTATCTAGGGTTTTCTTGTTGTTATCTTTGTGGGGTTTTTTGTTGTTGCTACTGTTTTCGTTTGGTTTTGAGGAGTTTCCCCAGGTGTGATTGACTCCCATCAGATTTTCCCAGACAAGGCAGGCCCATATCTCAGCAAGAAGCTATAATCCGTATCAATTTTCCTGAGGATGAAACCCAGTAGGTTTTTCAGTCTTTCCTGTGAAGCCTCTTGATTCTGTGCTTTCATGATCCTGCCCAGCAGGTGGCACATGCCAGTCCACAGTTCCCCACTGGTATAAAGTGAAATGTTCAATGATTTTAGTTTTCAGCAGACCTTGTTCCTGTCAGAAATGTGGTTGTGACAGACTGAGTTAAGAGGCATGCTTAAACTGTTTCTCTTTTCTACCACTTATATCTGAATTCTCTGAATGAAGCCATCACTTTTGCTGGGATATGCTCCCCTCCATTTTCTGGGGGAAGATAGACCCTTTTAAAAATTATCTCCTTCACTTCTCTAGTTATTTTGTCTCTCAGACATACCTTAACTCTGCCCCTGTCTGGGTAGTGCTGACAACTGAAAATGCCTGAGACTTTCTTTAATGGTCTGCTTTTAAAAAGTTTTAAACATTCCTTTTCAGAGGTGGTCTCCAGCCCCCCAGGTTCACAAATGAAGAGCCAGAGTTGGTACCCAGCATTATGTGCCCTTTTTCCTTGGGCACAACCCTTTTCAGGCATTCTATGCTCAGCGGACTCCAAAATTCCCTGGGTCATTTTTTTTTAACCTTTTCCATAATCCCCCCCTCTATGTTTTAATAGACCTCGGGATTAGTTTCCTGCTTGGTCTAACTTTATTTGTGCTTGAAGCTTGTATTCAGTAGTCCAAATTGGTTCATTGAAAGCACAATTGGAGTTTGGTTGAGCTACTTTCACTGTTAAAAACTGCTTCTTTTTCCAACAAGGTGTGTGTGCTGGTTTGAAAGGAAGTATGCCCCCTAGAAAAGCCATGCTTTAATAAAAATCCCACTTCCCTATTCAATACTGCATGTTTGAAACTATAATCAGATCACATCTCCCTGGATGATGTGATTTAGTCAAGAGTGGTTGTTAAACTGGATTAGGTGATGTCATGTCTCTATCCTTTTGGGTGGGTCTTGATTGGTTTATTGGAGTCCTATAAAAGAGAAAATGTTTTGGAGAATGAGAGATTCAGGGATAGCAGAGAATTCTGCAGCACCATGAAGCAGAGAGTCATCCAGCCAGTGACGTTTGGAGATTAAGAAGAAAAACACCTCTTGGGGAGCTTCATGAAACCAGAAGCCAGGAGAGACATTTAGCAGATGATGCTGTGCGCACTATGTGTCCTTCCAGCTGAGAGAGAAACAGTAACTGTGTCCACCATGTGCATTCTCACTTGAGAGAGAAACCCTGAAATTATCAGTCTTCTTGAACCATAGTATCTTTCACTGGATGGATGCATTTGATTGGGGATTTCTATAGATTTGTTTTAATTGGGACATTTTCTTGGCCTTAAAACTATAAAGTAGCAATTTATTAAACTCCCCCTTTTAAAAACCACTCAGTTTCTGGTATATTGCATTCTGAACAATGCAAACTAGAACAGTGCATCTCTAAAAGAACATGCCATGCCAGTGGATGAAAGGCACCAGCACCCACATTTTGGGAGACTTACTTGCAGTTCTGTCATATGACCTTGGTCCTTCCATCCATTCCAGACTGTTGCACGATGTGTGTCCAGTCATGGGTGTCCCAAACATAGTTGTTTCAATTTCTGGCTATTTACTAGCTACTCTAGAGGACAAACTGAGTCCCCCACTTTATTGATACTCATGTTGTTAATTACAATGTGGCCTATCCCAGTGAATTATCCATATGTACTTAAGAATAATATGTATTGCACTATTTTTGGTTGAAATATTATGTTAATGTCGGTTAGGACTGAATCTTTATAGTTTTATCTGACCTTCTATTTCCTTATTTATCTTCTGTCTTGATGTTTGATTCATCAGTGGAAAGAGTGTATTAAGGACACCAACCACCTATTATTCCCTTCAGTTTAGTCAATATTTGCTTCATAATTTTGTTCACTATGATTAGATTTATAGATATTTATAATTGTTAAATCTTAGTATATTGATATATATACCAATGGGTAGTCCCTTTCATTGTGTCCCATAACTGAATTTTGTATCAGGTATTTCTATAGCCACACAAGCTCTCTTGGATAAAATTTCATTGGAATATTTTTCTATGCTTTCATAGTCTATCTACTTCTGTCTTTGAGTCTAAGTTTTGTCTCTTATAAACAGTATCTATGTGGACTATATTTTTCATCCATTCTGCCAATCTCTGTCTTTTGATAGAAAGTTTAAGTCATTTCATACAGTTAATTGCTGGAAAGACAAGACGTATTTTAGTCATTTTATCACCTGCTCTTTACATGTACATTTCCCCCCTCATTTCCTCCAGTGCTGCCTTTCTTT